>CAJQZM010023317.1:0-12522 GCA_907164665.1 Colias nastes | reverse complement strand
TGGTGCAATTCTATTGGTCGATATTGGGGTCGGAAAAATAATCAATTTTATTTTATTTAAGGAATAACTTTTTTATTAAATTTTTTTGGTCACATCGTTACAAGAGTGAAATGAGTCATGTTAAACTTCAGATTACCTACTATTTTTAACAATTTAGATTTATGCTTTTCATGTATTTGTGAAGCAATTGAATCAGAAATCATTATTTGTTTATGTTCATATATTTGCAATGAATAATTCAATAACCATAGATTTTAATTATCTACAGTTAAAAGCTGTTATACGACCCAGGTTTTCTTTTTAGTTTCTTCGTGTAAACGCGGTCGAGTCCGAGCGTTTGGCTAGTTTACAATAAATTGCCAAGTTGTTAATCCCAATCATACAACTAACAATTAAAACGAATACAACCAACAAATTATCTAACAGTAGTTATTAAGCCACTATTTTATTATAAAAACATAAATTATAACTGTACGACCGGCGAAAGAATCTCAAAAAGTTTATCTTAGCTAAATAAATAACGGAATATCAGAATGAACGTGACGACGTGCGGAATGTACCTGTTTTTTAAATGAATGCAAAACTATTTGTCTACAAGCATATTTAATTGTCGATATGGTAATGAATAGCGTCTTTATAATTAAATTCCGGAAAATTATTGTGTCCGGAAAATGTTGTCTAAAGTTATGATTTTATATCTGAAATTATTAGTGCATTATGTACATTTTACAACATATTGTGTATTTATATGTATCTGGTACAGATTTTAAAATACAAATATATATTTAGTCTACATATCTTTCTTAATTAGGCTAATATATGTATCATATTATTATCTAGCTATGCAGACTAAAACAATTACTGAGATAAAAAGTGATAGATGAATAAGCTTAACACAAAAAAATTAAATTTTCAACCTCAATTATAATTTATAAAAAAAAAAATGTAAACCCATTGTAATAAAAAAAAATACTTTTAAATAATTAAAAGTAAAACCTTTTTTTTAATAACTTATCGAACTTATTTCAGTATCGGAATTTAAAACTAGATGGCGCTGTAATCAATTTCGAAAAGTGCATAAACTTCACATAAAGTAGTGCTCTAGTAAATAGTTATATTTTGCGTAATAAAACACCGTTGTGTGGAGTGCGCAGTGCAGACAGACACTGTGGTCATTACCATGATGTATGGGCGACTCGGTTCCTATGTGATGGTGGCTGGTGTTAGAAACAGGATGAAGCGGTGTGTGATTGATAATAATATAGTCTTTCATATATATTCTTTGTGCAGTTAAGTATTTTTAGTTCTGTCAATTCCATGCGTTGAGTTTTCTATGTGAAATTAGACGACAGATAGAAATGCTGAAATATTCAGACGAAATTAAATCTTATAATAGCGACAGCTGTGTCTTTGATATAATCATCTATTTCCCACTTCATTAACACAGGCTTTTTATAAGGTTTATCCACTGCAATGACAAATAAAATTACGATCTGGAAGGTGAAACATTACTAAACAAGGATTCTGTGCTTATTGTTGATAAAACATCTATTGCCGTACCACAAAAACTTTAGACAGGGACACCCGACACAGGGTTTAACTTTTTCTCTTTAATCTGGTTTTGTCGTATTTCACATAGACAATTACTAGTAAAGCGACAGATCCCTGGTTTAAAGTTAGACTTTGTTTAAATTGTTTTGTGGTAAGATCACTAACATCTCTAGTAGACACATCTCTTGTAGAGAATTTGACAACTTCAAATCCGCTATCGCCTATCACTTGGACCTCAACAAGTCCGGTCAAGTCGAATTCGGCATCACTTAATGATAGACAGACCGACACACTGACACCGATCCGCATTCGCTCATCTCTTAACTAGACGCCTTTTTATTTCGATGACTCAATGCTTTTGAGTTTTGACGTCAAACTTCAGTTACGAAATTGTTATAAGTTAAACTCTTTGGATATAGGAAAATTTTGTGGTTTATCAACATAGTATTATTTCTTAAGGAAAACTGACTTATTATTTATTTCATTTTACTCTTCAGTCACAGAATACATAATAGTAGCTAAACGCTACAGAAAGGACACTCTCCGCCTCCCGCCAAAATTAAACACTTACCTCACCCCGCGCGATCGTGATTAAAATGGGCCACATTTTTCTGCAAGGACGATACGCAACGAAGATTGACAACATTAATCAAATTGGATTTGTGATTATCGTTTTTCGTAGAAAATGGTTAGATATTGTGCTGTTTACGGATGTATTTCATCAGAAAAACGCGAATTTTTTTTTACGCTAGTCACAAATGTGCCAACCATAAAGCGTTAACACACACACTTGCAGTCTCTACAGTGTGACTGTCAAAACGATAATTTTGTATGGAGTGTCCGGGGTGTGCTTCAGTATAAAGGAAATCCTGTTCCAATTTTGTACGAAAACACAGTATAGTTTATAAAGTGGCCTAACCACTTCCCAATGATCTCTTCCAGGCAACCGGGACCTTAGTTTAGTAGGTTTCATTGTATTATTTTATTTTACATCAATTAAATATCATAGTTTTAAATAAATTTCTTGGTTTCTCTTCGTAAATTTATTCGAAATATTTTCGTAAGTTATTTAGACGAGTTAACAGCTATTTGATTAGTAATAAATTTAAATAGCTAACTTCAAAATTTACGATCAAATTAAGATAACAAATAATGTTATAGAAAACCTCTTTATATATCTTCCGAAACGAGTAATTAATAAGTCGAAGATGCATAGCTAAGTGTGAGTCGGGATGTATTGTAGAATAATCACCATGGAATATTAATTCACGTTGTATGTTAAAAAAATTGATTATTTAATACAAATAGATGAATCATTAATCTTTTCGGCAAAATTTAAAAAATCCCCTTTACAGAGTTCCTGTAACCTTATAACCTCACCGAGCTTTTTTGGCGGCAAATAGTAGATTATTTTCCAATACTAAATTGTTAAGGTATGTTTTTTTCTTTGGTTTTTCACATCTTTTATACGATACACAAATCAATTGTATTCTTTACAATGAAATAAAAAAATCCTTCAAACCAGTGTAAATATTTATTTAACAAATATTTTTTTATTATTTGTTTTATTGAAAGACTATGTCACTGCTGCATCATGCACACCATAGAGATCTAGTTTCCTTTACCTTTAGTTTCTGTGATCTGTGATGCACACCCACGTTTCAAGCGAACCAAGCGGTATTATAAAGGATAAACCGTGTTTTAAACCCTTTAATATCTAACAATATGTATTCTATATTTGCAAAATGGATCCCGTAAGAGACGATTGCACAACCTTCGAAGAAATGACTGAAGATGACCCAAATTTTTTGCCACTTATGTTTTAAATGTAAGTGGGTTGTGGTCTTATTTGAAGATTTGTCATCTTACATTTTTATTGTATTTTTATTTCTTAACTGTTAAAGTGTTACGTTTTTCGATTTAACTTTGAGTAATAAATAATAATGTTATTTGTAGCACCAATCAATTAATGTTAGCTTATTATTTTTAAAATATTTTTTTTTGAGCTATCATGCTTAAGATAAATGATAATTATAATAGATAAGACAACCAACTAAATTTAATGATATGACGATTCGGATTTTATCGTAAAGTCGTAAATCGTAACGGTACACCCGCGAATTGCGAGCCCCCAATTGGCAACCAGTCTTCGCGACAGTAAATTAACAATAATCAATTTTACAACGAGAAATGTAAATAGCTGACACGCCAATATTGAGAATTTAAAAATTTATGCCCGCGTCATCGGCTAAAATGCCCTTAAAATTTGGGAGACATAGGAGTGGAAAAAATAATACTTAAGAATTACCTACATATGGTACCTACTTAGGGGCTAAAACAGCTATTTATTTATTTTAATGTACACATGATCACTCATAGAACAATAAAATATGAACCCATAATATCTATTAAAATAAGTAATTTTCCATATAAATTATGGTAAAATACGTATTTAAATTTTATTTGCACACCTTCACTGTTTTTAGCTATATTACACTCTTACGGGAATTACTTTCCTACTTACCTACTTACTTTGCACTGATATAGTTCTTAATCTATGGATAGTATGATTTCATAATTGTTCAGAAAATACACCTAATCTACACAATGTTATAACCCTAACAAATATGAACCACAACATTCCTCGCCATTAACAACCCCATATAAATAAAATTAGTTACACCGTTACCCAAATATTATTAGACAAACTTTGTCTTTGAATGTGTCCGACATTGAATATTACAATAGAACAATAAAATGTGCACTTGGAAGATGGGTTTTATTCTTTATAATACTTTGCTACATCTCGTCAAATTAAAAAATTCAGCTCTAGGAACTAGAACTATGTATTTTGTATCAAATTTGATATTGGCACATTTTTGTCGCTTTTTTTGAGTGGGAACTGTATATTATATTTTATAACAAATTTAGAAATTAAATGGCATTAATACAAAAAAAAATAAAAATAAGTTAACTCAACAACGTGCACTTGAAAATAAATCTCAATTAAAAAATCAGGGTATAGTAAATTACTAAATAGGTATGTAGGTTGTAAGTTGTAACGAAAATGAATGTTAACGTATTCTTTATAATATATTCTTAAACATACTTCAGATATTAAAATGCGAAATAAATGAATTTTGAGAATTTTATCATATTTCTCCAAATTAATGACTGTAAATTACACTTTATAATTTTGATAATATAATTAAAGATTTGTAGAACGGAAACAAGCAGATTCATTGAATTATACAAGTAATAAAGACGTTTGGATGACATTATTTATTTCATATATTCTATTTACAGACAATCTGTCTGCTCAAATCGCTATTAACACACATATTTGAAGATGGCGTGGAATATGTCTAAACCAATATTGTATATTGAAAGGAGCAAAAATTTCTTTGACGATTAAAATTATAAATTATTGTCTAATGTAAAAATAGTCTAGTTATTATTAAAAAATTAAACGAAATAATATCTCTAGGCCAAGAAACTTAGTGGTCCAAATAACTGATTTTAAGTTATTTTTGGTGATAATTATTTCACATTTACTAATACGCGAGGTCGAAACCTTCTATTTTTATACTAGAAACCATGCCTTTTTTCTAATACAAAAAAAAACTTGAGCGATGTCAAGGTACATCCGGATGGAACGAAGTATTAAGTTAGAGAGAGACAGACCAGAACCACGCGCACACCGCACGGCTTACAACTCTAGCAAAAAGTGTGGTGACAACTTTTCGTAAGAATTTTTTCCGTCTAGCCCCCTTTCACAACGCGCGATAATGAACTTCGTTCCAAAAATATAAATAATATAAATTATAAACTTATTTATAAAATTGCCGCCTGTAAGTAAGCTCGTATCTCGTTGAAGTCTTTCCGTTCAATAAAACTACCAATTCAAACTGTTCCGATGCATTAATAAAGAAGACTATGGTCCGAAGGTGTGACCTCGGACTGGTGTGACCTCGGACTTCGAATCGATAAGTCCGGGGTTCGAGACCAGGCGAGCGCGCAGGAAATAAATTGATTTTTCAATTTATCTGCGCATGTTGTAACATCACCACTGCTCGAACGGTGAAGGAAAACATCGTGAGGAAACCGACATGTCGAAGAATCAAAAGTTCGACGACATGTGTCATCCACCAACCCGCACTTGGCCAGCGTGGTGGATTATGGCCTGTACCCTCATAGGAGGCCCGTGTCCCAGCAGTGGGAACGTATATGGGCTGATGATGATGATGATGATGATGGTCCGAAGTTTTAATAGTAGATTAAACCAAGGGAATTTTTTCATCTCGTATTTAAATCCTTTTGGGATTTATTTGAGCAGTATGAATCCACTATGAACTTCACGGTGCGAAGATAGATAAAGAGAGACAGATTTTCGCGTTAATAATATTTATATTTAGTAGTAACTAGTTGAGTTCTCTATATTTTTCTATTTATGTTGTCAATTTTATCTTGGAAATTAATGATAAGTTAGATCGCTTTTGCTTCACAACTACTAAGTCATTCTAAGAAATGCGACCTTTTAATCAACCTTTCTTCTAAAACTAAGACATTGGTCATTCTCATTAACAACACAAGAAAATAAATCCCGAAACGTGTTTTTTGTCAAACCATTAACCAATTTTGGACAAAATATTTAACGATATATTCAAGACATTTGTATTATGTTCAAAAGAAAGCAATAATTGGTCAATTTGTCCAAAAAACACATGTTGAAGATTTTGCACAATGCTACAAAAAGATGATCATTGTGGAACTAATGTAAAAATAAAAATACACTTTTCATAATTGTTTTAAAAAAATGTGGGGTCGCGTGTCCTTAGGAGGTTAAAATGTTTTGACCATATTGCATAAAACAAATTGTAACCCATTGTTGAACACTATTAACTATTTAGGATAGGATTCTAGCAATATAAAGTGCGAATCATAGGCTCCATACTTATTTGAAAATAATAGTTTTGTTTTAATTTCTTCATGACACACCTATGATACATCATAATTATGTAGATCATAAAATGGTTCAATCTACACCGAAAGAGTATCCTTATTAAAATTATTGGAGTATAAAATAATCTCTCAAGAAAAAAAATATCTCAACTCAACTGGTATCAAGACGCGCTTGATTAAGATCAAAATCGTTTTTAATTCTCAGCGCTAATTAATGCAATCACGCTTGCAGCGCTTTACATTCCTCCGTTGTAAAACGCTCGGATTCCTGCAGCGCTTCACCGCTGCAAGGTGGCGGTACATACCATGTGGTCCCTCGAGCGAGACTTGCATCGCATGCAAAGTAGGCTGATCTAGTCGTTATGTGTATATGGGTCGAGGTTTTTATCGCGAAAAACCTTAATCGTCTGATATTAATCGAAAGGAAAGCTCATCAGTGGTTGTTTTATTTCGGTAGGTACTATTATTAGGTACTATTCCTGAGTTGTGTACAATGTAACATAAGTAAGATTTAATATATTTTGCAAGTATTTTATACAACAAATTCAAATATTTCTTTTGCAGTTTAACACTTTCTAGCTTTTGTTTAAATTAATTAACCAAATTCAGGTTGATTCGAATAACTAGGTCGTAGGTATATTCTGTTACAGATTTGTTTAAGTAGATCAATTAAGAAATTAATTTAATCAAATCTGTTCTAGTAAAAGTGTAAATGAGTAAATGAGAATATTTATAATATGTTGTTCGAAATATGTTTTTCGCAAAATTTCCTTCGTTCATCTGTCTTTCTTTGCTCTTATAAACAGTAATTTTCGTATCCCAGATTTACAATATTTAAACAATCAATACCTTTGCCCATGAATTATAAAATCATTTAATACAATCAAACTATTTTCTCGATTTTGACCTACTTTAAGCGAATGTATTTAATTCAATTTTGTACACTTATCAAGGATCGGTGACAATACAATAATTTCATGAGTCCTTAGCGTGTGTGTAATGTTTCAATTTATATTTATTTCTTTATTTATAGCGATTATTTATTTATACAACAAATTCAAATATTTCTTTTGCAGTTTAACACTTTCTAGCTTTTGTTTAAATTAATTAACCAAATTCAGGTTGATTCGAATAAGTAGGTCGTAGGTATATTCTGTTACAGATTTGTTTAAGTAGATCAATTAAGAAATTAATTTAATCAAATCTGTTCTAGTAAAAGTGTAAATGAGTAAATGAGAATATTTATAATATGTTGTTCGAAATATGTTTTTCGCAAAATTTCCTTCGTTCATCTGTCTTTCTTTGCTCTTATAAACAGTAATTTTCGTATCCCAGATTTACAACATTTAAACAATCAATACCTTTGCCCATGAATTATAAAATCATTTAATACAATCAAACTATTTTCTCGATTTTGACCTACTTTAAGCGAATGTATTTAATTCAATTTTGTACACTTATCAAGGATCGGTGACAATACAATAATTTCATGAGTCCTTAGCGTGTGTGTAATGTTTCAATTTATATTTATTGCACGCCTCATAAGCGAAGCGTTGAGGTGGGTACTACTGTCACTTCGCGCAAAACATCTGATTTTTCAAACTTAAAATGTCTTTATGTATCATACATTGCACTTGTAAGATAATACATACACACACATATTAAGAAAAAACACTATTTTTAACATTCATGATATTTTTGATGTCATTTTTGTTATTTAAACTAGTTAAAAAACAGTTTAAAAAAGTTCTGTCTTGGACGTCCGTGTGTCTGTATGTGCGGAGGATTTTCTTGTTAACACGATAGCGACCGAAATACTTTACTAATCGAGTCTTTTTTTTTCTCTTACGCTTGAGTATGCTCAGGAATAGAACCCTTTCATTTTTCAGGGTCTGATTCGATGTGGTTTAATTGTTATTAAATAAACAAAAAAAATATCGACTGAGATTATGAGGCGTGCACTTTTGGATTTTCCAAACTTTTTCTTTATTTATAGCGATTATTTAGCCACAAAGCACGTGGCAGCAAGTAACCTGGAAGGCAAGTGGAGCGAACAGCACCGTTTACAATAATTTGGGACCGCGACGGATCTGAATGTCAAACAATAGCGATTGATCATTAATGATACAGCAATTTGGTGTTATTTTATTTTTAGGGCGTGATAATAAAAAAGTACTATAATAAAATATAGTTGTAGAGGTGCGATTTAAATTAATAGTATTCGGGATTTTGGTGGCATGATTGGAATGGAAAATATTCCTTGTACCCTCGATTCTGTTCGATTTTAACTATTCTAAGTCTAAGATGATCTAGGTTGATCACCTACTTACTGAGGAAGAAATCGTCAGACATCAATTATATAACTTATATGTTACGGAAAAGAATCGAAGAAACAAAGGGTGAAAAGATTTACAAGCAATCTATTATTATACAACACATAATATTATAATGTACCTACTTACTTTTTACTACAATATCTATTAGAACGATTTTAAAAAGGGAAAACTGTATTTTTTTCAACTAAAAATTATAATTTCAGTTATCCAATAACGTATTTATTTTCAGTAAGCATCGAAACTATTCTAGACATATTTCACCAACTGGTTATTTGTCGAAAATAAAAATAAAAATTAACAACTTTCGATACTATAAGCTTTGACACTTTCTAAAGGTAAAACTAGTATTCGAGCTTTTGGAAAAATCTATTAGTCTATTAGTATAATTATAACATGATAAGAAACGTAAGAATGGGGTTGATGGTTTCAATAAAGTTGCATAGATATTTATAAATCAATACCAACAATACTAACCGGTGTTAGTTTTTAATATCTAGGAGTTAGGACTTATGCATTAATAATTATTAGGTACTTACTCTAAAAACTACTGAATATTATTATATTTAATTAGTTATTTAGCAATAGGTATTCGAAAAGAAATTTTACATTATTTCAGTTCTTGTGTAAGAAATTCTCATCTATGTATTTACATGATTTTTAACGCATAACAATTGCTACAATTATCATGTACCGACATAAAAAGAGCGACAAGTATAAGCCTAATTCGAATAGTAGGTACGAATTTTTTACTGAACTGTTAACACCATGACAATTATATTATGCTATTGTTTGATTGTAATTTATCTAAAATATTTCAAACAATACTGCTACTTGTATTACTTGCATAAAAGCTTAGTTTGCACAATAAAAAACATTTTGTGGGGGGTCCATTGGTTCTCACCTGTAAAACAATATAAAGGACGAATGCCCCTGTCTGTTTGTCACGGACGTTAATCCTGAGTTCTATTGAAATCGAAAGTTAAACAAATTGTTTTTATAAAACATAACAAATAATTGACAAGGCTACTTATTTTAAAATACGTATAGGTAAAAAAATAACTAATACGAATAAATAGGTATATAACTGTAAATCAGATTAAGAAGTAGGTGTCTAAATAGTAAATATAAAAGAAAATAATAGGTACAATTATTATAATAGACCAAATAACATTATGTGCCTACATGAAATCTAGAATAAGTTAATAACTACAATACTACTACTTACTACTTAGAGTATATAGGTATTACAGTTATAAATACTCTATGACTTACTAGTATAGTAGTGACTTACTAGTATTATCTGTGGTGACAGGTACTCACAAATGTGCTCACAAAAGACATCAAATAGTTTTGGTTGATCGACTTTTCCGATATCATGCAACGAAGCTCCGAGCTATAAAACAAAATGTCATGAAATTTTGTGAAAAGATAGATATTCTATAGTAAGATATTCCTTGATAGTGAGGTAAGTATATGCAGAACATAAAACATAACAGCTGTTATCGACGCATCACATAATATTATAAAACATGAACCTACTATAACATTAATTTAGAAGTTTATGTAAATAGGTGGAACAAAAAGATATTGAAACGTAAAAATTTAGCATGACGCAAATTTAAAATGTCTCTGTCGCTTTAAATAAGTCACGAAACGTCTGAATCTATTCATGCCGCCAAATAAATACATAAATCTATGTTCCCTCCTGTGCTATTATAATCTTAACAATTGTCAACCAAAATATTTACCTCTAAATAGCTACTGGCACCTTTTAATCTTTTGTTCAATTGTACAACCTGTCGAAGCACTTGCTCAATATTCGATTTATTGCCGTTAAAATTAACAAGCTACCGCGACGTTTTTGTTCTTAAACTTATTTAGGGACTTCGAATTGGTACAGACAGTAGTTTTCTTAGAACGAAAAATCAGGCGTAAAACAAATAACAATCGCTCCGGTTGATTCGTCAGGTAGATTTTGAAAAAAAAAACATAAGAATAATACCTATTATGAGTAAAGCGTTTAGAATTGTTTGTGATTCCATAGAATGATTCAAAACTAGATTCGAAAAAAAACGAATAAAAAATGTAGACTGCCAGTGATAAAGCCTAACAAAAAAAATATTATTGATTTTTTTTCTTTAATTATAAAAATTATATAAATAAATTTCATAAAAATTATTAGATAAATTTAATTTCAGCTTAATTATTATAGTTCATTTCTTTATATAAATTGACAAGATGGAAAAATTTACCATCTTCACTGTGGCGCCATCTATTATCACAGTTGAAAAAGACAACAACATGTATTCTTACTGTTACGGTATTGGTTTGTATGTTTCACGCTAGATGTCGCTGATTTAAATTATTCATAATTTAATATTTTTATATATGATAAATTAAATATCAAAATATGACCAATAATTTTGCTTAATTTCGAAAATAATAAAGATAAAAATAACAATACAGATAAAAATTGAAATACATTATATATTTCCGCGCCATCTGTTATCTTTAAAAGGTACTACATCGACGACATTTTTAAATGACATTGACGTAGTACTTATACAAAAAACTAGATAGCGCTTTTGTTAAAATGGAAAAAGATAACGACATTCTACATTTTTGATGCATATTAATGATACTGTAGTCTGTAGTCTCTGTTCAATTTTTTTGCAGCCTGTAGCGGGCGTCTACAGTAATGTTTAATTTACCATAAAACCTTTATATTTTATTTGGCACCCACCGTACTAAAATTAATAATTCATATTTTAGTACCTAACACGATTTCAACTCAAGCTTTTATCTCTTATCATCAGGCATTCAACGCCTTGTATGTTTCTTGTAATATAAAATAAACTGGTTTCTGAGAAAAACCTGATGTCCTGATGCTTATAAATGTTTTTTAATATTTTTAAAACATTTAACAATATAGGTACTTAATAGGTGCAGTAATTATAATAAGGAATATAAAAATAATTCTTTTATAATGAAGGTAATATTTTATGTTCGAATGTATCTCTAAAGCTAGTAACCATCAAGTAAAGTAAAACTAAATACCTTTGAGGGACCGTAAACCTGCCAGTCGCTGTGTCTAAGCTTTTTGTAAATATTAGACTGTTATTAGGCTGTAAAGACATAATAAAATTTGTGTAGGCCTTATTTAATCTCTTGTGGTCTCTTTATTTTCATTATAAAGGTCAATATTAATATACAGTGTAAATGGTAACTTTGATAATAAGATGTGATTGATGTATAATAATTATATTTGGATTCATTCAAATAGTATGTTAATCCAGGTTAAATTTTATTATTTAGCTATTTATTATTATATTTTGACTATTCTAATCATTTTCGTTATAAATATCCATTGTGAGAATTTAGAAACTACACTCTTTTGCAATTACGTCAACCGTAGTTCCGTTTTAGTCAGCAATTATAATTTATAACAATTATATCTGATAATAACTAAAATACAGTTATTATATAGAATAACCATTTATTGTTTTCATTTAAAATATGTAAGTACGTTTCATTATTTAATTTAAAAGTAAAACGGTATGTTAACTAAATTCTATTTAATGTAAAATGAGGTACCTAAATACATAGTAGATAATATTGTTGCCATGGTAACAAACTTAGTAAACAATATAAACTACCAGTGAAGATACAAAAG
>CAJQZM010023316.1:0-28276 GCA_907164665.1 Colias nastes | reverse complement strand
TAATAGTTTATTTCGAGCAATTTAGTGGTATATATTATATGTACGAATTTTTCAAAAATTTTAAGAATTTTCATAAAGCTTGTAAACTATGATCTCATTTTGATGACTGTTTGAATTAAAAATATGTTAAAATAAGTATTTTAATATTTTTATATGTAGATTAATACATTGTCCTTAAAATAAAAACATAACAACAAATATATTTTTTTAATTAAACCCCTAAATCCCCTCCAATAAACAGCTTAGTCGAAACGACGAAGGTTAGTATTAAACGTCCAAAAATAAGGTTAGTGTTCTAGGGTTAAGGCTTCTCTGTGGACGGAATTAACAAATTAAACTAGGAATTAATTACAACTAGCGGCCTCCCGGACCCTCTTTATGGCGCCCTTCGTCTGTCTGCCTCAAGGTAACCCGCACTATAAAAATTTTGCAGTCAAACTTCGTGCCGTAAATTTTTGATGTTTTACTCCGCAAAGGGTTGGGACAGAGGACTTTTAAAGCGACTAACCGCTTGAATGTTGAGGAATTTTATGTTATCTTCCTAAAACAAGCTGTCGCTGCTTTATTTTAAGAGTTTTCGGTAGTGCTTTATATTACGCTATTGTCATTCTGCAGAATTTAAGGGCTTGTTTTATAAATGTTCAGTGTTATTTGAGTTGATGAAATGGACAATAAAACAAAATTTAAACAGCTACAACTTTACCTTTGAATACAAAATAAGCAATTGAAATGTACAACGCAAAAAATAAAAAGCAAAGGTTTGGTGTGTTTTGGAGAATGGAAGAATTGGACAGTTGTCGGAATAATTATCTAGGCGCAAGAAATTGTTGATTATGAATTATAAATAAATACACATATTTTGCTAGTCCCCTTTAAACCTCTCTTAAATACTCAAGTGCTACCGAAAAAACATATAATTTATAATGAACTTATCGATTCAACAAAGTCCTGTCTCGACATTGAAACAACCTTTAACGACCTCACGTCATATAATTACAACTTGCAGAGGTTATAGTAAACTATCGTTTCATTCAATAACCTTAAACCATAAAAGTTTGGAAAATCCAAAAGTGCACGCCTCATAATCTCAGTCGATATTTTTTTTTGTTTATTTAATAACAATTAAACCACATCGAATCAGACCCTGAAAAATGAAAGGGTTCTATTCCTGAGCATACTCAAGCGTAAGAGAAAAAAAAAGACTCGATTAGTAAAGTATTTCGGTCGCTATCGTGTTAACAAGAAAATCCTCCGCACATACAGACACACGGACGTCCAAGACAGAACTTTTTTAAACTGTTTTTTAACTAGTTTAAATAACAAAAATGACATCAAAAATATCATGAATGTTAAAAATAGTGTTTTTTCTTAATATGTGTGTGTATGTATTATCTTACAAGTGCAATGTATGATACATAAAGACATTTTAAGTTTGAAAAATCAGATGTTTTGCGCGAAGTGACAGTAGTACCCACCTCAACGCTTCGCTTATGAGGCGTGCAAAAGAGAGTTAAACTTCCAATTATACTAATCTGTATACCAAATATGTATCACACGCAAATATTATCATGCCTAACTGGAAAATCCAATAAACTCGCTCTGTTTGTCTGACCAATATATTGACGGAGAACTATTGACTCGAATGGACTAAAAGGAGATTGCCCAAGTGACTATGGCACTTGGTATCGCAATCAAACTTATTGTGTCAAGATGAAATATAGCTCAATTTAAAGCTTGATGTTAGTACTTTTAGAAACGATTAAAGTTTTTATGTAAATAAGCCGCAGTTCGCGACAATAAAAATAAAACAATAGTTTTATTCAACACTTCAAAAAAATACTTTATCGAGTTTAAACTAACGATGAACGTTAAGTTTTACATTTATTACATAGGTAATATTTTAATTTACAAGACAAATGTGAAAAGTAAATCGTAATAAACATTATTTCAAAATAAATAACGTCGAACAATGCGTCGAACACATCATTCAACATTCATTTCAAATAGTAGAAACTATGACATATGACGCAGGACGCTTGCAAGAGAGATAGATATATGTGTCAAAACAAAAACTTTTACTTTTATTTCTATTTATTCGGTATAATTACGACTTAATAGTGATAAATATGATCATTATAAATACAAATAGGAATTAACAATATCACGAACACGGGACACAACTAGTATTTTACCGATTCCATACGTGGTCATACATGTTTCAAAAGACAAACTTTTACTATTATTTCAATTTATCCGGTATAATTAAGACTTAATATTGATACATATGATCTTTATAAATACAAATAGGAATTAACAATATCACGAATACTAATTATAAAAGCTCATTATCACACTATTTGTATGCATTTTCTGAGTAAATTTCCTATGGTAATGTATATTATATTTTACAGCATCAGAAAGAAGAGATTTCAATGAACAAAAGGCTCCAGAACTTTTTGCAAAAAACTCATATTTTGACATCAGAATTTTCGATTGAAAATTAGGTTGTTTTTTTGGTATTAAGTTGAAATAAGGCGAAAAAATAAATATTTTCAATCAAATAAATTACAGTGTATTTGGGACATAATAAGGTAAGTTTTCACCAAATTTCGTAGAAAAAAAATTTTTTTGAAAAAGATAAATAAAAAACCAAAAACTTGGTTTTTTGAATTTTTCACCTAAATTTTGAGGTTATGTGAAAAAATTGCAAATACAAAAGTTGTAGAACTTTTTATTACCTACAACTTTGCCATTGAACTTTTTTCCATAGGACTTGTAGTTTTGTCGGAAATCAAGAGAAACCATTTTTTAGCCTTAAAAGCTCCCCCCCTCCCACTTCCCGAACTCGGATTGTCTGTAATTTATTTTTCCTTTAATTTTTATCACATTCCCCTCCTTTTCTAATGGGTTTCATCCTACTACTATTTTTTTAGGTTTTTATCATTTTGGAAGGGATTAATAATAATTATATATTAATTTGGTGTAATAGACAAAATATAAATGAATACACTAATGACTAAGGCGTTTAAGAATATTACCATTGTGAACTTATTATGGTGATATTTTTTGTGATGCTCAATTCATAATTGTTAATTAAGGTTTAAAAAATATAATTATTTAAATAATTCTGATAAATTGTTAAGTATCTTTTTTATCGCAATTAAATAATTACACATTAATTGCAAATTGAGACTGAGAAACTAAAAAATAAGAAATATAATATGTCGTTTTATGTGGTTTTATAAACTTTAATATTAGTTGTTCTCTTTTGGCACTCCCGTAATATTATTATAAAGCTGAAGAGTTGTTTGAACGCGCAAATCACAGGAACTATTAGTCCGATTTGAAAAATTATTTTGGTGTTACATAGCTTATTATTTTATCGAGGAAGGCTATAAGCTATATTACTACTGTAATATATACTCTAAGGCTATATAATATCATCACGCTGCGCTAATACCAACAGGAGCGGAGCGATGCGGGTAAACCGCGGGGCACAGCTAGTAGTAAATGACTATTTTCATTATTAATACTGTCAAAACCTTAAGTTTAGTGTAGTTTAGTTTAACGCAAAGGTTTAACGCGAGGTTTAACGCTTCGTCATTATTTTATTAGTTGAAGCTGTTAGTGTCAATATATTATATTAGGCAAATAATTACGAATTTATTAAGTGAATGTAATAAAGGAAAGCTTTTGTTTCTGACAATCTTTGATGTCTTGAAATATTTCAATTAAATGTTAAAATTAAAGTTAGATTGTGCTGACTTCAATGACAACTATTTGAATTGAGATAATATTATATTAGGTAAACATAGGTAATAAGTCAAATTTTATACATACAGTAGTAGTAGCTATTTGGCACAGCTAGTATGTAGTCATACTAGCTGTGCCGGGGACAGCTAGAGATATTATAGTAATCTGAATTTAGATTAATAATTCATTCAAATTCTTAGTTCTAATTTGATTTATTGTGTTTGTACGAGTACGACTCGTAATTTTTCCATCAATATTTTAATTATTAAACGCCTATTAATCGTTGCAAAAAAAAAAAACAATAAAGAAAAAAGTTTATCAAGGTTTTTAATAAGTTCTCTTATAAAATTGTAAACACGCTTCGAGGATGAAATAATTGAGATAATGAAATGTAAATAAATTTATTTATTTTCTATATTTAAATACAAGGTTATCATACTATCTGAGCTTTTTAAACTGGTTATATACAAAGGCTTTAATGTTTTTATTTTTCATTGTTCCATTGTGCCCACATATCATAATATAATATTTTATCACATCATATTAAAATATAATTAATATTACATTAAATAAATATTAGATACCTTCTGTTTGTTTGTAAAGTTTGTTTGTCTGTTTTCCAGTTTGTTTGTGCCACCGCTAAACTATCAATCAGCCGAATTTTATTTTCGATACTTACCTATACTAATTCTCAATTAATGAGCTATTTTTTTCTTAAATCAACCAACCAGTTATCATTTATCTAGTTCCGATGAATATTAATATTTTTTCATTATAATATTAGCAAAATTTGCCATAATATGAGACACTAGTCATATTTTAACATTATTTCGATGTGCCTAACTAAATTAAGTTTTCAAATATATTTCGTTATCTTAGAACTTAAAACTGTTCGTAGATAGATTTAAAATAAAGCTGTCGAACTTAACAAATGTCGGTTATCGATGAATTTTTTAACATAAATTACATAAAAATTTATAAACCATGATCCAGTGACTAAAAACTACTCTTACTCGTATAATTATCCCATGAATATATAAATAAATATTATGCCTTGCAAAAATAATTTTCAACACGTTCATTTAAGTATCAATACGTCAAACCATATAAATAAAATAAAACTACGACATTATAGTTCACAACTACTTAAAGTTAAAAATAAGATCAGTATTCTTTACGACGTTGAAAAAGGAACACATACAGTATGGAGTATAAACCTATGAAAAACCTTTTGTTACTAAGACCGGATTCTGTCGAGTATGTTTATAAGAGCATTAATATGAAGACATCGTGTGACATGGAGGGAGCTATCAAGGCTTTGAGGGACTGGCTGGAAAAGCAATCGCATTTTAAGAGGAAGGATTTCAGTAAGTTGTCTCGATTTTTTTTTTTTTGCAAGCAAAAGGATCAATTAATCGCCCATTAAATGTTTATTCTGGTTATGAGCACTTAAGGTCCTTAATGTTTATAAGCGTATAATATTTATGTTAGAAGGTTTCATACTGTTTGCAATTTACTTTTTTATTTTGATATTTTTTATTAGGTAATGATTGAACCAAAATATATTTCCGAGAAAATTTAGTTCGTTTGGTAAAAGTTCTATTAAATTCTGTTCAGCCATTCAACATTTTTCTGAATGCAAATAAAAATAGCCAAATAATTCTAAAGATTATTGTCATTTAATCTTATATGTAAATAGATGATAATAAGCACATGTGCAACATACTTATTTGTTACAAAAGCTCGATAAATGTAAACAGACTTCATTATAAAAATACTGTCCAGTGTCCTTAATCTTTTCTTTCTACTAGTGACCTTTCGATGATACTTGCACAGTTAAGTGAATGTATGACAATTAAGAAATAGGCAATTTCATATCGCTAATTACCTATTTTAAAAATTTATTAAACATCAAGCTTTTTTATATTTTATAGTTAGGAAAGTAGATAATATATCCCAAAATGATGAAGTGCTACTGAAATAAATTAAGGAAGCACCTGAATTTAGAATCTCCTTTGTTTAAATAGTTTTTCTAAAACTGGATTTTATTTATCACTAGCGATCCGCCCCGGCTTCGCACGGGTGCAATGGCGGCCGGCCGGTACCGCCGCAAACGCTACGTCCCGCAATTTTTAAATCTGTAATATCTTCGAAAATATTCACTTAAATCATACGGTGTAAAGGGCCATATAGATCTATATTAAATGAACAATGTATTCAAGGTAGGGTTGTTGAGGATTCCTCTTCCGCTTCCTCATAATGCGGAAGTTCCGCAATATTTTGGGTTCCTCAACCGTTACCGCATCCTCAAAAATAAAAGTAAAAAATTCCTCTTACGCTATCGCTTCCTCAAAATTTTGAGGAAATTTATGAGGATGCCGTATCTACGGCAACGCACTCGCTACGCGCAGCGCGATGCCAGGCCGATTCGATCGGGCGGCGAATTTACATAGCCTTTATACCTACCTATGTATACTTTTTGAGTCACGAACTCACGAGTCGGACTCTAATAGATGAGCTTTTGTTTATGCATATAACTCGACAAAACCTAATCTATCTAAATAAAAAAGTGACTCGACTTGATTATAATTTCCTATCATCCTCATCCTCATCCACTTCCTCATCCTCTTCCTCAAAAAAATATCCTCATCCTCATCCGCATCCCCTAAATTTACGTGTGAAAATTCCTCTTCCTCCTCCTCTTCCTCATAATCACTTCCTCAACAACCCAAATTCAAGGTATTTAATTCGTTAAGGATTAATGCTGTATTGGTTAAAATCGCTTCGAAAATTAACCATTATTTGTCGTAAAAAGTAAATGTCAAAAAAAAGTTATTGTGGGTTATCCATAAGAGATAGACATATACCATCGCAGACTTTTCTGTAGACCTTTTCAATGTGTACAATACTTAGTACATTATTTTGATAAAACTCGTAGGGTTCAGCCTGCGTTTGCAATGTAAGCGGAAAAAATGTAATTATTTACGACATCACATTAGAAACCTCAAAAATAACAGTACTTCTCCACTATTTAATGGATGTTATTATACATATAAACCTTCCTCTTGAATCACTCTATCTATTAAAAAAACCGCATCAAAATCCGTTGCGTAGTTTCAAAGATTTAAGCGTACAAAGGGACATAGGGACATAGGGACATAGGGACAGAGAAAGCGACTTTGTTTTATACTATGTATTGAAGTCGGTAACACGGATTACATACAATCATACCGATCAGCTACTGTACGGGTAAAGAAAGCAACTACAGATTTTCTTGTTATCTCTTCTCTGTAGAAACTTGTGGTATGACGCTTCAAAGGGGCTCTAGAAAAAGTCTAACGTGGCTAATCGATAGAGGATGAAATATTAATTTGTAAATAACTTTTACAAGTTGTGCCGTGACTAAATTAATGTGTATGTAATTAAAAAGTAGATAGTATTTATTTCATAGCATGGGTTATTAAAAAAATTCACGTCGTATTCAAGACATAATTTTTTTATGTACCTAGCAATTACAATAATGATCGTGTATGATATTGCAATTCCATTGAAAAAATAAATAAAAACTCGATATAGATACTTCCGGAGATTGTATTTTATAATATAATAATTGTCGAACAGCCTCGATAATTTGAGAAAAAAAATAAAATTGTTTTCATATTTTTTATTCTTCTATAATATATACACGTATTTAATAAAAAAAAATGTGTGCGTGTATACTAGTGTACACACGTAAGAAGTGAAACTTCTTTATGACCTTATTTTTCAAAAAATAATTTACTATATGCAACTTTACAGAAATACGTCGAATCACGCGTGGTAGGGATAAGAAAAAGATGGCGCGTAACGGAAAAATGTCACGCGTAACGAAAAAATGTTACACTAAATTATTTTCCAATCCCGATAAAGAAGTTTCACTTCAAAAACATGTTATTAAAAGTGCATTGTAACATTATGATAATATAAAACAAATAGAGTTTACTTCATCGTTTCGGAGATTAACTTCAGGTTTCAGCTTTTTAATTACTAAGAGAGATGAAGAGAGATTGAGATGATGATGAAATTTTTAAGCTATTGCATAGCTTCTATCGCGGGCCTTGAGCGCGGGGACCGAATCGAGAAATTCCGTAACGAAAAAACCTCACGCTCCCGACTCCGACGGGCTCGGAGGTGTGGCTTGAAGGCATGCTATGCAATAGCTTTACCGCGGCAGTCCCCGAGTGCCACACGTCTTTTTTTTATTATTTTCACTCGGAAACAGCCTTTATTTACGATTACTATTGTTACAGTTTGATTACTGGAAAAATTTCCAATTAACCAATTTCTTTCCATATCTGAATATTAAAGAGGTTACCTGCTTCGATTTTATAATGAAATAAAATTATATTATAGATATTATATCAGTCATTCAGTTTCATCTATTCAAACTACGACCTAATTCTATTTATTTAGCTATTTGTAATTTTACACTTAAAATGATAATTTTCGCCGTGGTCCTTCGAGTGAGACGACGTTTCGTAAGTTTTATTTACTTAAAATATAGGTATTTTATTCCAGCCGATAATTATTTGCAATCTGCAATAATCGCTTCAAAAGGTTCGATAGAGGGCACAAAGCAGAGGCTGGACAAAATATGTACTCTACGGACTTTGATCCCAGATAGTTTTCGATGCTTTGACGTGAAGAAGGACTTTCATGACTGCTTTGTTTATATGTACGTATGATTTTACGAATTGAAGTGGTTTTGAAAAGTTTTATCGGGTTTATGGTAACTGAATTTCATGATTCTGATGTGCAATTAATCCCCATGTTTGTCCAAAACAATTGAACTTCCTTCACCTAACAGATGAATTTAGATACACTTAGAATTTATATACCCAAACTCAATTATTGTTCACGTTCATTAATACACATACGTACTATAATGAATTTAATTTTTTTTTCTAACCACGTCTGATTCGTAAGGCACCTATCGATAAAAAATCCATAGTTAATTGAAAAACAACTTATAAATACAGGGCAGTGCCAGGAAAGTTTGTCAAACCTGGGACACCCTGTAAATCTAAAATATTTCCACTATATTTTCAGGAAACCAATAATGTTGCCGCAGTTATCACAAGATCAGTGCCGGTTGTTCGTCGTAAAGCCTTCTGGTATATTTGAGGCGTCGCATATTTGCGATGTACTTAAATATACATTGGTTGTAAGTTTTATTATCATTTTACTTGCAATCTATACTAATATTATAAAGCTGAAGAGTTTGTTTGTTTGTTTGAACGCGCTAATCTCGGGAACTACTGGTCGGATTTGAAAAATTATTTCGTTGTTAGATAGCCCATTTATCGAGGAAGGCTATAGGCTATATATTATCATCTCGCTAATACCAACAGGAGAGGAGCACTGCGGGTAAAACCGCGGAGCACAGCAAGTATATAATAATTATTAGGTAGATATAGTATTAATATGTATCACTACACACATGTATCACATAATCACTACAATATAGTATAAAACAAAATCGCTTCACGCTGTCTGTCCTTCCAAATGTATACTTGGATCTTTTAAAACTACGCTACAGATTTTGATGCTGTTTTATTTAATAGATAGATTGGTTCAAGGGGAAGGTTTAAGTCATGTTTAAGTATATTATAATCTGTTAAGTTTTAGATAACGCAGGTGAAGCCGCGGGCGCAAAGTTACAATAAGTTTTTTTATAAACTTATTTAAAAAAAATGCTATTTTATAATTATGTATAAACTACAAAGATAGGTAATAATTTATATTTACAAGGATAGGATAAAACTTTTCAAGCGTATATTGTAGGTTAATATAAATTATTGCAAATTAATGAAAACGACTTCTGTCAATATAATGATACAACGTGGGAAAATTAATTAATTTTTGTTTGTTCATTGCAGATCGGTGATTACATGAAACAAACTGATATTATTTGTAATTTTAAGGGAATATTTGATCTCAGTGATATTAATTTGATGGAAGTCATCACGAAACTGAATCTTATGGACTTGAGACGGACTTTGACTGTGTATTTTGTGAGTATGATAAAATATTTGTGTCAAAGACTTTAGAAAAAAATAATATCAATGTAGCCTTTATAAGTAACTGTTTATTCGTTGTTTCAAATGTCGAACTTAACCCAACGAAAGCCTAACCCTGTAAATTATTGATTTCTCAAAACAACAATAAAAAGACGGAGCGACATACTTTCCACGATTTTAACTTTATAGGGTTTTTAATTGATAAAGAGCTTTCACGGGAGAAATTTGAAGCGCTAAATGCATGTTGAAATAGGATTTCTACTAAGTACTACCTTAATTTTATATTATCTGTCTATAGTGCTACAAAATATATTGATACTGTGGTGCTACTATACATACTAATCTTTTATATAGGTACCTACCTACTGATAAATATTAAAATAGACAATTATTAATATACAGAGATAGTAAATTACATCAAATAACAGTTAGATTTATAGAAAATTATATTGAAATTCCTTTCATTTCTTAACAATAAAATGGCATTTCCGAAATTAAATCATACGGACAACAATATTCATAATTGTTTATCTCTAGTTACATATAACAGATTCATAAATATTATTTCAGGAAGGACACGGGATGAGATTAAAAGGCCTATATTTTATAACAACATCAAAGGTAATAGAAACCTTGATAGGTCTATTAAAGCAGGTCCTAAAGCCGAAGATAGTCCAGCGAATCAGAGTGGTGAAATCATGGGACGAACTACATAGTGTGATTGGAAAAGATGTTATACCTGTTGATTTTGGTGGATACGAGAAATCGGTACAGGAAATTCATGGTAAGTAACTAATCATGATTTTTATTAGGTCAATATATTGTCTAACTTACTATTTTTTTTTAGTAATAGAGTCACTATTGACTAACGTTACATTAGGAACATAATATTAACACCTATGATTAACACAGACATTTTCTAGAGCTCATAATTCCTCTATGAGTTCCGCAAGCTTTCCGATTTTGGTCTTATCTAGGGTAATTTAAATTTTAAAGTTTTTAATATTAAATTATGAGGACGTAGATATCATCAGCCTATATATATTATGTTCCCACTGCTGGGACACGGACCTCATTATATGAGGGTACAGCCGATAATCCACGCTGGCCAAGTGCGGGTGCAGAATCAGATGTCGTCGAACTTTTGACTCTTCGACATGACGGATTCCTCACGCCTTCACCGTTTCGAGCAGTGGTAATGTTAGTTCAGATAAATTGAAAAATCAATTAATTTCCTGCACGCTCGCGTGGTCTTGAACCCCAGACTTATTGATTGGAAGTCAGATGTGCTCTGTGCTCACCACTGAGATACCACTGCACTTTTACACTTTCTAATACAATATTTATTTATGATTATTCACAGATGAATGGGTTGAAGAATTATCAAGTGATAATTTTAAGCAGTATCTACGGGATATAAATTCAACTGGAACAGATGAGAGTTGCAGATCTTCGTACAAGTTCAATGAAGAATATGCGGGAATGCCTGGCACATTTAAAGTTTTGAATGTTGATTAATTTATCATTGTATCAATTGGATAGAGTATACTTTAATATAATAATATATATAAATGATATCACAAATACGTATGTAATAATAGATTATAGTTCATATCTTGTGTCGTAAAACGTGCTAAAACTAAATGACTGTGTACTGTGTAATTAATGGAAATGTATAGAATTTATAGAAAGTTTCCTACCTATTTGATAAATAAAAATGTGGTTTTAAATCAATGAACTGGTTTAATATTATAGTTACCCATATTAGTTAACCGATGACGTAAAATGTCAAACTATATAAAATAGTTAAATAACACGTTGAACTAGTATTATTTATTATATATTATATCTTTGTGAGAACTAAAAGTATAAACTTTTTTGCGAGTTTTAATGTAAGAGTAACATAGGTTAATTATTACATCTATACTTAATATTATAAAGCTGAAGAGTCTGTTTATTTGAACGCGCTAATCTCAGGAACTACTGGTTCGATTTGAAAAATTCTTTCGGTGTTAGATAGCCCATTCATCGAGGAAGGCTATAGGCTATATATTATCATCACGCTAAGACCAACAGGAGCGGAGTCATGCGGGTGAAACCGCGGAGTGCAGCTAGTTGTAAATATTACCTACTTATGTTACACGCGAGTGAAACCACGGAGCAACTAGTGTTACTTATGTTATCTGCATATTATAATATGCTACATATTATAACGCACTTGTGTTTAAAGAATCGTGAGAAATTAAACTATATAGTACCTACGTAATGGATTTATGATGATGATTTATTACTATATTATAATAGTAAAGTATGTGCATAAACTTAAACGCCTTTTAAATTAATAAAGGCAAACTTGTTATTTTGCGTAGTGTATACTGTTTTTGCACATTTAATACCATTTAAGAACTATACATATACAAGTTATATAATATTTAAGCTTCCAAAGAAAGTAGTCTTGATCTGTTAGTATTTCCCTAAATAATTAAAAAAAAAAAACAACCAAATGCACGCTACACTAGAAATCTTAAGCTATTCTTGGATTAGATGTATGTGATATTTTAATTTTAATTATGTACAAGCAGTATTAGTAATTGTTGTACAACGAACTTTCGAGATTCATGTATTCAAAGCTAAAGAGCCATTAAATATCTTGAGTCAGCTGTAGAATTAGTTCACAAAGGAAAGTAATATTAGCTTATTTCTTGAGAATGTGATCCTTCGAGTCGGATACTGCTACATTTTGTATGCAAACTGTTTTTGATCGTATTCAAGAACAAATTACACGTATCAAATATAGCTTAAATACAAGTGAGCGTATACATTTTTCTATAGATATACATATCAATACGAATACATTAATATAATTGTAGTAAGAATGGTCATTTGAAGAAGAAAAAAATCTGCTTTCAACTTCAAAGAAATATTACTAGAATACTGAATTTTATTGTAATTATTAGTCGGTCAGCTTGTTGACGATCTTCATGATACTGAATTGATTGTGATGAGAATTTTACTGACGATAACAATAGTAAAAAATTAACATTATATGATGCAAACAAAGTTAACGTCAGATTTCTGTTATGTATAAAGAGAATAGAGATACTGAAATCAAAGAATATAAAATTACTTGTTTTCCGCGTTCAAAAGACTAACATATTGTCATTTATGAAATAAATCAAAGCTTACTGTTCAATAGAATTACTTGTTTGTGTTTTTCTCTACACTAATTCAGTTGACCAAATATTAACACGACTATAGAATATGAATTATGATAACAAAGGATGCTAAAAAGTTCATCAATATAAATATAAATTGCCAAAGCCAAGCTCATTTTGCTACTGGGACTTTGTTTTGCAAAAAACTTTCTCATCTATATTATTAAAGAGGATACAGTCGATCGCTCTACAACAAGACATATCTTTCGTCAGCCCAGCGGGAATCAAACCCGTTCTATGTGATTGTTAAACACGCGTTAACCACTGTACCAATAAAGCGACAGTATATTATATCAGAACCATAATTATACAACGTATCAAATTTTATTCAAATAATATTCAAATTTTGGTCATAGGTGGGGTGGGGTACCTAATTCAAATAGTGAGAATAAACTGGTTTAGCGATGTATCTCATCAGCCCTATCAAATCAGATAACGGACGTGTTTTTAGTTATTAACTAAAAGGTAAGTCCCATTTAAAATTTTCGGACGAATTTCCATAATTTGAAAATGAAAAATATATTTATTTCATACACGCAATTTTCAATGGCAGAAAATGGATGAGTCCTCCTACTAAGTTTACAAAAACCTGTGTCAGGAGGACCCGGAATTTAATACAAGAACAATGATATATGTATAATTATATTATAATCAAATCTAATACGCACATTTTTTTTTTGTTTAATTTTATCAGTTGACTCACTCACTGCAGTTTTATACTGATAGACCCCTTTTGATAACAGACTCTGCCGCACAGCGCTTGTCTTATTTTTTAAGCTGTAAGTTTTTTTATGTGTACCTAATATTTGCCTTAGTTTTATGTTCTTTACCATGTTTTTTTTTTTACTTTTATTCTGTTTCTGTGTGGTTTTGTATTTTTTTTTATTTTATTAAAGATAACCAGGCATTTGACTGCATCCTACCTGATGGTAAGTAGTGATGCAGTCTATAAATGGGCATGCCTGCCTAGAAAGAGCCTATTCACTTTTGCCCTGAACAGATTGTTGTCGTTTGTAATCAATGAATGTTTTATTTATTTATTTTATTTATCATTCCTTTAGGAATACCTATTTGTCCATCAAAATAATTTTTACTAATAAAATTATATTTATATAATTAAATTAAGCAAATGCACTTCCATAAAACTGCATTAAATTGATTGTCTTAATTATAATAATTATTATATTGTTGGGTAAATATGTAAATATTTTCTATATATATGTAAATATATTATATATAATATATAAACGTCCATGAAGGTTAATATAAATTAAATTACCTTGTTTCTACTTACAGTAACCAAAATATATATCTAGTCGGTGGTCGCATGTGATATTAAAAATGGATTTTGTACCAAAAATACAAGTTTTGAAACTTCATCCTGATTCTATGGATGTGGCAAGACAGAGAATTAACCTGAAGACGCCTGAAGAAATGGATGCGGTAGTTGACATATTGAGGGAATGGGTTCAACAGCAAAAACATTTTAAACGAAGAGATTTTAGTAAGTTTAAATACATACATTATTCAATTTAATCTAAAGTAGGCCTCAAATTATTTACTTCAGTCATTAATATAAAGAGTAGGTATTGTTTTGTATCCTAATAAAAATCCTAAGGGTTTGTTTTCAGAATTGCAAGTTTATAATACAATATAAATAATATCCTAACGAAGGTGTGAAATTAGTTTAAGTATAGTTTTCAGTATGATAAAAATTTAAAACCCTAAGGTTGTACCACCAAGAAGGTGCTAGGTACAATTAAATTTCTATTAAATTCGAATATAGTATTCGAATTTAATAGAAATTTATATATAATATATTAAGACAAATTTAATAGTGACTTACCTATTAAGGTAAGAGTATTAACTCTATATTATTATTTATAGGCAAAAGGTACTTAGAAATGACAATTGTACAATCAAAAGGATCCATAGAACGCGCCAAACAAATGATTGACAAAATGTGTACCTTACGAAGCTTGTTACCTCAATACTTTACTATAAGCGATATAAAGAAGGACTTTACAGAAATGTTTGAAATTGTGTAAGTAGCCATTTTTTAATATGTCTTATTTATTTATTTTTTTCTAGAAATATGGTAGCTAGGGGTATTTCGTAATCTTTAAAACTTCTTATGCCTTTATCTGCCCAGTATGCTCCAGATATTTATTTTATAAATTGACTAGCAGTTGTCTAGCAGTGGATGCTCACCCGTATGCTTAAATCTGCTATCGTCATATTTTCATCTAAATTTCATGAAATAGAGTACACTATTAGTGCATATTGCAGTTTACACTGTACGCTAGTTACTAGTTATTATTCTATGACACTATTTGTGTGGTGCAAACTACTACCCATAAAGATCATAAAATTCTTAGTCTTTATTTGTTCCTAACACCAATAATTAATTCATTAGATAATACTTCTAAATTGGTATCATAATATGTTTATTTAATCGTGACTAATTTTACAGTACTCCGGTTATATTACCACGGCTTACAAAAGATCACCGAAGGGTTTTTATTACCAAGTTGTGGGGAGATGTGCGAAATTTATCGAATATTACTAATTTCTTTAAATACACTTTTATGGTAAGTAGGTACTATAATAATATAGGTATATTAATTATTATGTTAATATAAACATATTATATTAATACATAAATATTGTTTTAATTGTACCGTATTTATATCTAATATAATATATAATTCTTGTGTGTCGCGGTGTTTGAACAATATAATCTCCTCCGAAATGGCTTGACCGATTCTCATGAAAATTTGTGTGCTTTCAGGTAGGACTGAGAATCGAACATTTTTCATATTTTCACTTAGGGGAAGTGATAACAGTACCTATAATATCTACATTTTATATGAAGACAGTTTCAAAATGTTCTAAAATAAAATTTATTTATTTTATACCTCTACAGTTTCGTTAGTTAAATTAATAATACATTAACATGATAAATTATTTTAACTACAAAAAAATAACAGTGGAGGAAAACAAATGAGTTTTTTTCATAATTAAACGCAATTCCATGAGGATAAAATGCAAATTATAACATAGATATTTTATCTATATATATGTTACCGGAAATGTATGAAATCAAGGAATTGTATACAAATCCTAGGAAATGTGTACAATTCCGATACCATTTAGGAAATGTATAAAATATTGTTTAATAAACTATTTAATGCATAGATATCCTAGGAAATGTATAATCTTCCTAGGAATTGTATACAATTCCAATATCGTATTAGGAAATGTATAAAATAAATGATTTCTGTAGTAAAACACTGTATCGGGTAACAGTCTTACCGTAAAATAATAATAATATGTTCATATTATCTTACTAATTAACATTTCTTAAATCAACTTATATTCAATCAAATCAAATTTTCATTTGGTTAGTAATCAGTCCCGTCGTCCCGCTGTCCCCTTGTACACGTCCCAGTCGGATTGTATAATCCGCCGTATTACAAACGGCCGGCATTTTGTAATATGCCGAAATTCGTCTTTTTCCAAAATTCTACAAAAAGACGGTCGTGAGCCGACGGAGCCCCACTTCGTGGGGCTCCTATTTCTATCTAGTTTTAATAAACACGAACCTAACCTAACCCACCCCCTTATCCAAACCAAAAATTCTGATTACGAATTTTCGGCCCTCCCCCCATCGACCCGCGTACCTTCCAATATCTTAGATGTTTTACATTTCCGATTGCTATTTAGGAAATGTATAGATTTCCTAGGCAATGTGTATAAAATAATTTATTTCACACATTTCCGTACGATTTTAGGAATTACATACATTTCCTAGGAATTGTATACAATGACGGATTACATACATTTCCGTTAACATATATATAAAACTCAAAGGTGACTGATATAGTGATCTATCAACGCACAGCCCAAACCACTGGACGTATCGGGCTGAAATTTGGCATGCAGGTAGATGTTAGGACGTAGGCATCCGCTAAGAAATGATTTCCCGAAATTCTTGCGGGAACGGGGAAAAACGGAGATGCACGTACAAAGTCGTGGGCGGAAGCTAGTTTTTAATATAAACTTCTTTGTCAGTGTTGTATAATTGGTATTTATTCAATCTTGTTATAATATAATAATCTATATAAATAATAAGCCATAAAAAATAAGAAGTCATTCACCGGAACCAGTCGTAAATTAATATTTCTGTAGCTACCTACTACCTATATTAACAAATAAAAAAATAAAGTTAAGCAACGGTTGGTGAAACCATAAACTGAATGTGTGACTTATTTTGCAGAAGGTATTGATGTACGGAACCCTTAATGTCGCGAGTCAGATTTGCATTTAACCGATTTTAGTGCAAATTATTTCAGTAAAGCCTTCATGCCCAGTTTAATCTACAATTTAGTTCTTAAATTTGCAAAACATTATGTATTTCATACACGTGGAACAAATCAAACATTGTTTTGTCCAATTTTCCTTCTTTATCTATATAATATTTTATGATAAACACCTATTTTAGCACCAATGCAAAATGTGGTTTTTTTTAGAGCAAGAAAGTACAGAATCACACTCACAGATCACACTAGACAAAGCGGTACCTATAGAAACGCAATGGGGAAGTGAGGGTAGGATGGGGTAGCTAAGGCCGCTAAGGGTAATAACAAAATACAACCAGCTCAGTCAGTGGCTAATTTTGGGGATGAGAGTATATTATCCGTATTATTTGCTCTTATATTTCACGTTCTGAAATATGTGAATCACATCTGAAGCTTTTTTTAACATAAAATGGTTCTTAAAATATAGGCACAGATATATTTGTTAATTTTCTGTAGGTACTGTGGTGGTGGTGTGATGTAACATCACGTTGTTGTTTTGACTCTGATTCAAACAATTAAAAAAATTCGTGACAGGATATTATTCCACTAGCCGACCTTGTACAAATAAACGTGTTTTTGTTGAAAATTAAAGGCATTTAACGCACCATTATTTGAAAAAAGACTTACTAGTTCGTTCATAATCCACACATACAATTATATCGTAGGAAAATCAAAACTGTACATTGAATATTTTTTTTAAAAGAATCCTTGGGGCGTGATCTACATTCAATATTGAAGCTAAAAATAAAGTTTTACCTTTTTTTGCCTGTATAGATAAGAATTATAATAATAACCTATTCTTTTTGTTGCAGATTGCTGAATACGAGAAGGCAACTGACTATGTAGCTGGAATTCATTTGACTATAGACTTTTCGGAAATAAATCTGATGGATTTTTTGTCCAAATTGAATCCGGTAGAATTGAAACAAGTTATTACAACATTCATAGTAAGTATATTATGTTAGATAGTTGGCTAGTGTTAAGGAAAATATAATAATATATTTACTATCTGTATCTTCTGTGCTTTATAAAACGATAATAGTAAAACGATAATAATATTAATTGGCGTATTTTAAAGATAATTAAATTAAGTCAATAATATTGTAAGAAAATATAAATTAATAAATAAAATTGACGGAATCAGAAGCAATCATCAGCCTTTGATTTAAAAAAAAACAAGTACAATTAAGTTGACATGAATAATTAGCGAAATTATTTTAAGAGTTGAACGAAAAAATATTAGAGTAGGCATGTGAATGAAGTAATAATAATAGATGGTATAAAAATGATGTACACATGTTCATAAAAATAATTATAACATTAAACAATTTGACATAATAATAAAAGATTGATAATTTTTTTTATGTACATAGTCGTACTTTAACCATACAGTTTGAAGGACAATTTATCTGATAAATAATATGCTAATTATATCTTTTATTTATTTTATATTTTTAAGTTAAATAAGCTTTTTTTAATACCTATGTTTGCACTTATTATATCGATTGTTAAACAAATAAATAATAAATTTATAGATAATATAAATTATAAATATTCCTGAAATAAGAAGAGGCTAAAAACAATCGTACCATATGAGATACAGTAGGATTTACTCCATTTCCCTGGTAAAATTGTGATGTTGACTAACAACGTAACATAACGTAATTATATTAATATTTAAATTATTAATTATAGGTAGCGTATGGCATGAAGATACAAGGCATTCACTGCATATCAACATCCAAGCTGATAGACGCCTTTATAGCAATCTTCAAACAATTTCTGAAACCGAAGATCGTTAGCCGTATTCACGTTTATAAGAACTGGGAAGAGCTACATGACGTCATCGGGAAAGATGTCTTGCCCAAAGACTTTGGAGGAGATGAGAAATCTATCAAAGAACTACATGGTAAGACAAAATCTTATTTGTAATAATTAGGTGAATTACAGTCTTCTGCACCTAACTTGGCAAGTTCGTTCAGGCAGTAAAAGTGTCTAATTTTAGTTGCTCTAACTTTTATTATAATATCACCATCAAAATAAAATAGGCTAATTAAATAACAATGCTAGTTATGAAACTCAGATATTATAGCGCGTTTAATTTAACGATAAAGTATATTTTAAAAGTAAATCAATTGATTAACTTAACAAGTTAATTATTTTAATAATAATTAATTGAATAAAAGTATTAGTTAACTATCATTTAATTATCAAATAATAATAATATTTCATGTCATATTCAAAATTAACGATCAAAACAACACAAATACGACCTGCGCTGACTCACACCACTCAAATAGTTGTTTTGATCGTCCTGGGCATTCTTGTCTTGACTTTGGTCGAGTAAAGATGTCTAAGAAATATTATATCAGTATTTCATTAGTAATGTCATACAACCACGCTCTAACATTTATGAACACAAAAAAATTTGTCAGATATTGACTGGACGCTCAATATAAGCATCTAATCCTGAAAATGATTGGATAGTAGATATAAATCCGGTTCCGTGAATTCCAACGGTTACGTGCAAGTCCCAACGAAATCCTAAATGCATCATCGCAAAAAATAGACTCACCAATACTCGAACATTAATTTATTAATGTGTTGGTGAGACGTGATGTTTCTTAAATATAAAGTTAAAGAGGGTAAAATATGTAAAATAATTTTGTATTTTTTAGATTAATTATTTATTGCGTATTTAAATTTTTATTTTTATTTTTTATTTAATTTTTCTGTGATTTTATGTATGTTTCATTGATTATTATTATTTGTGACATGTCAATTTTATATTTTATGATTGTGAGCTTAATTTTATATGTGTATTAGTGATTTTTGTGTATTGTGTTTAAAATGGGTCTTTGTTACTCTTAAATAAATAATTTATATTTATATATTATATTAATATTTCAGGACAATTTTCACACACGGCACGATCTGAACCCATTCTAAGCTTTCGCTTGTGTTGTGTTATGGTATAGGTATATGTTTCCTATCAGAGTGTCGTACATAATATTATTTTTATACCTAATGTAAAAAATGTGATCGGCCCTGATTTCAATCAAAGGTTGATTAAAACCGGTTAGTCAACAACATATTACGAATATTTAATCTATTTTTTATTGCTGTACCTAAATTAAGGCATTTTATTAATTTAAAATAAGCCTATCGTAATTAATAAGGCTATTAAAATTAATTAAGGCATCGGCAGGATCAAATTGAAAATAATAAGTAGAATAATATATTAGATGATGTACCTAATAAAAAAGAGCGTGTGTGCCGAGCTCACGTGTCAGAAGTGAAACTTCTTTGGCAGGATTCAAAGATACCAAAATCGTCGCATACTCGTCGCCTTACGTACATGACGTGACCGCATTGCCATGACGCGACCTTGTACTCTGAGCGTACCTAAACAAGTTTCACTTCAAAAACAAATACAACTAGTTAAAAAAAGTATAATAATTAAAAAAAAAACATATAATCGGGTCTGTATAAATATTGAATACAGATACAAATTATAATTTAGATCATTAGCGTAATAGGACATCCGTGTGTGAGTGAAGCCGCGGGCTCTTGCGTAATAATATATTACCTACTCGAGTATGCTAATTCTCAGTGTTACGGTAAAAAATGGATACGCAATGAAGATCAATCACCTGTACAGACTTATAAAAAATAACAATTGTTCAGATACACAGCAGAAGTCTCTTCTGTCCATTTAGGTAAATTCATAGTTAGGTATACAATTCTTAATACTAAATCAAAATTTGATGGGTCCAGAATACATGATGCAAATACATGTAGATGCATGCGGACGTGTCGCTTGATAACATGAAATTCTGCGTGAGCTAATAAATCAATATAACTTTTTATTAGTATCTACTATAAATGTCGAACTTGTATATATAATATTATAATATGTATAATTGTGTGATTTATAACTTTTTAACAAATATCGCATATGTGAAGTCCCATGTCCCCTAGTGGGGTAAGTAGCAGATGCATTATATTATACATCTGTTTCACTGATCGATTTTCTTTAGGGATAAGTAGGTGATCAACCTTCTGTGTCCTGCCAGACCGAGACATTTTTTTTCGTCTCCACCGGGAATCGAACGCAGGACCCCTCGGTGCTACGCTCACGCGTCAATACTATACGAAGGAGGCGGTCAAATATCGTATTGGCTACCTATTACTATTTAAAACACTTCACAAAGATAAATTTTTTGCTTAAATTATCGGCTTTTATTTTCAGCGGACTGGGTCGAAGAATTATCTTCAGAGGAATTCACAGCATACCTTCGTGAAATATACACAGCTGGTACAGACGAAGCTTATCGACCGTCACATAAGTTCAATGAAGATTACGCTGGAATGCCTGGAACTTTCAGAGTTTTGAGTGTAGATTGATTATAATCTTATTTCCTTTGGGCCCTCTTCACAATTGATATTGTTGGCCCAAAAAATGATCGTCGATGTTTGCCGCCATTACGGCGATAACTAATAAGCATCTACAATGACGGCCGATCATTTAGGCCCTCTGCTCTATCGTGATTGCCTCTACTCGCCCAACGCTGCCCATTGTGAAGAAGGCCCATTATATACATATTAATACGATGTCATCTAAAACCATGAACTTTGTGTCTCATCTTGACATAGAAATTGAACTAATTGATGTGTTGTTGTGAGCAATTTAATTCGTTTTTTTTTATAAAGTGTAATAAAATGTTAATATCTACTTAAATGCTTTGTTCCGATTGTAAAGAAATCTTGTCATAGTGTCACCTTGTGTCCAATTTTACTTTCATTTGATTCATGTGTTTATAGTTTAATTGATTTATGTGAATTTTCAATTTCTATTTAAGTTTTAAAAGCTTTTTAAACATAGATTAAATTTATTCTTGTATAATATACAGGGTGTCCCACTATTGGTATACTAAGCGCGAAGGGACTTGTAGTTTTGCATACACTGATCACGTAAAAAAATACTTAAACAACAAAATTACGTCAAAAATTTTTTTGCAAAATTTTTCCTGAAAATCCATGTTTTCTTCTGTAGCTTCGCGCAGCCGTCATATACCGCTTCTCTAATGTGAGCATTTTGTCTATGAAAACATAATCTTAAACGATAGCTCACGTGCTGGTGGCAAAAATGGGCGGGTTGCTTGTTAGGGGTGTACACATAGAGTTTTAAGAATTCATCTATTTGAAAAAAAGGCTTTTTTTTAAATAATGATTTAGTAATATTTTCTATCCATTATCATAATATTACACACATTTCCACAAATACAGACATAGGTGATAAATGGCAATTCAATGTGATTAAATACTTAAACAATTCTGGGAATAAGGGTTCCCGAATAAACCCGAATTAATTTTCAGCACCTCACGAATATTGTTTGACGATGTTTTCAACGCGTTTGGATATGGGATTAAGAGATTGTTCCTAACAATTAATCTGCTTATTATTCTGACATATAATATTTTATTTACTTAGGTATTTATTATAATGTTTTATAATACAAAAAAATACATTATTTTAACTTAAAATGTACCTAGGTATGTATTATGTGATTGATTTCTTCCCTACTCTACATATTTCTACGTAATAGTTTTAGAAAATACTAATGACTACAATTTTAAAAATATTTCAGAGCTCAATTAAAACCTCGTTATTTTAAGTTTAGATAGTCTGTAAAATTTGTCTCTAGTAGTATTTATACCATTTCCCTTTTTAAATTACCTATTATCTGTTAATTAGTATATTGATTACTCTTTGTTTATGTGTAAGCGATTGTAATTATTTATAGTCTAGTAGTCAACACATGTTATTGCAATAACAATTAGTCATTAAGGTTTATAAAGTTAAATAAGTATTGTACCTATATTATTGTTATATGTGTTTGTGTGGCAAATAAAATAAAATAAAATAAAATAAAATAAAAAATGATTCGTATAAGTCATATTATCATATTTTTCATATAATATTTTCTATATCATATTTTTCATAATCATATTTTTTAGAAAATTTATTAAAATAGCTTGCAGGGACCAAAATACATAGCATTTGGAACAAAAAACCTGACTTTAATTTAGCTAATAAGGGAGAAAAAAGTAAAAGTTGAACTACTCAAACTTTTTCTAAGTTTGAGTAGTTTTATTTTTAATATTTTCTTCGCATTTAACTTAACTTAAATATAATTATTTTCTATTTTTATAGTAGTGCTTGTTCTTTATCTCCGATAACTTTTTATTCTCGAGCAATTTATCAAAATAGCCTATCCCTGCGCGACATGCTCTCAAAAATATATTTTTACTTTATACCATTCTAATAAGTGCTAATTTTATTTATGATTATTAATAAATAAAATTAGCACTTATTAGAATGGTTTATAGTGAAAATAACATACTTGGTAAGTATATTTCGGTACTATAGTTTCGTGACTTCTAGAGTTCGAGTTTTGAACTACTAAAAAATGCATTTCTTTCTCTATTGAAGTTGCTGTAAGTGGCAATTGTTTGTATTGTGAGTTCTTTAATTTGTCTTTATTAAATAAAAAAATATTGAAAAAAATCGTATACATAATATAATATCAATTCTCAATTTGTTCTTCGGTAGAGCATGTTTTTGTGTGCTATGATACGATCTTTGTCACATATTCATTGGACCAAAGCTACATCAAACAAGACAGTACGTCAATATTAGCCAACATTAATTCATACAAAAAACTGTGTATTCACGCGTGTTTTTAACCGAATTATAAATATGTGATTCTAAATTTTCACTTATTATGATGATGTATGACTTATTATTATGACCATTTATGACCTACTGTCTACATAGCGACGTCAGTTTAAATAGATTTCAGTTATACATATAATAAAATATACGGGGATCACGATTAGTAGGTATGTTTTATTACTCCATTGGTGTTAGACATAACTAAACATGGATTACGTTCCGGTGAATAAAATTCTACACCTCCATACGAATTCAGTTGATATCGCGTGTCAAAGAGTCAACTTATCGAAACCCGGTGAAATAGAACAAGTGGTGAAAATATTAAAGGATTGGATACAGGAGCAGCCGCATTTTAGAAGAAAGGATTTCAGTGAGTCTGTCTTTTGTATTGGAACAGTTGAATGTTGAATGCAATATGATTGATATCACGAATGTTATTGATAGGGAGGAAAGAAAATTGTGATATGTAGCGTTGTTGGTGATAATTTTTATTTATGCTATACTTATTTATAGATATTTTTATTTTAAATCCATTTGCCTATTCACTATCACTAATTGTCTAAGGAAATGTTGTTGAAATTATTTAAATTATATTATGAATTTATCTGAAAACAGTTTTAATTAATTTGATATTATATAAACAGATCGAACATGCCGAATTTCGTAAGACTCGAGTACATTTCTATATTATCAGTGACACCTAGAATGATCTGATAGTATGATTGCATGTTTTAACGTCTACAATACCTAATTGTTATTCATAATGATGATTTTTATTATTCATTGTATTGCTAACACTAATAAGATTAATCTACTACGTTTACAATGTAACTATTAACCAATACAATGAATCTTAATAAGACATCCCTGATTAATGTTTTTAAAGAGTAAAGCAGCTGATATCTATATCCAACGTTTTAATTTAGTCAATGGTTTTACTGCCTTGAACTACCTTTTTCTTTCCTTTTATGTATTTCATTCCCTGTGACTCTTTTCAGTAAAATCATATACCTACCTAGTCTGCAAAACAGTTCATAGCCATAGTCCAGAATATAGCTGATATAAGTAGGTACTTCTTGTTGAACAGTTGAACTTTTCTAAAATCATAGCCAATAAATAGCAATTACAAAACAATCTCCTGCAACTAAATCTGAATCAGTTTATTCATTGCAGGCTATGTTTTGTAAAATAAGCAGTACATCCTATAAATTCATATCTTGTATTTTTTTAAGATGTGAACTAGAACTATGAATAGTGAATACTACATAATAATATTAATTATGAACATGAATTGAATTTTTAGACTAAGTTTCACATAATTTTACCAAGATGCACAGAATGCACTACTAACTTAATTTTATAAAATATATAGAGATTTATTCATATTGTTCATTATTAACACGCTTTTATTATTTTTAAATTATATAGTTGAGTATAAATGAATAAACATAATAACATGTAATTAAAAGTATTGAAGGTTGATTGTCAATTGTTAAAAGAACACGTAAACAGTAATTAATATTTAACTTCTATATACCTATTTTTGCATATAATTAACAACCATAAAAATATATACATTGTAGCGTGAGACCACAGACATGTAAAGGATATAACTTATACAAAGACTTAATTTTATTGACCAAAACATGGAACACCATGTTTAAATTACAGTAGTATGACACTATTTTATCACACACTTCGGAAATAGGTACCTACTATTCATATAGTTAGAACTAGAACAAATTACTATAATTTATGTACTTACTATTAAACTTACAGGTTTACTACTAGACTAGGGTAGAAGCCTTTAAAAATAATAAAAAGATAAAAAAAAATCGCAGTCGGATGAAACCCATTAGAAAAGGAGTGGAATATGATGAAAATAAAAGGAAAAATAAATTACGGTCAATCCGAGTTCGGGAAGTGGGAGGGGGGAGCTTTTAAGAGAAAAAAATGGTTTCTCTCGATTTCCGACAAAACTACAAGTCCTACGGAAAAAAGTTCAATGGCAAAGTTGTAGGTAATTAAAAGTTCTACAACTTTTGTATTCACAATCTTTTCACATAACCTCAAAATTTAGGTGAAAAATTCAAAAAACCAAGTTTTTGGTTTTTTATTTTTATCTACTTCAAAAATTTTTTTTTTCTACGAAATTTGGTGGAAACTTACTTTATTATGTCCCAAATACACTGTAATTTATTTGATTGAAAATATTTATTTTTTCGCCTTATTTTGAATTAATACCAAAAAAACAACCTAATTTTCAATCGAAAAGTCACCCGTCAAAATATCAGCTTTTTTCAAAAACTTGTGGAGCTTTTTGTTCATTGAAATCTCTACTTTCATATGGTGTAAAAAAAAATAAACATTACCATAGTAAATGTTCTCAGGAAACGCATACAAACAGTGTGATAATGAGCTTTTACTAAATCAGGCAAATTTCTCAAACGACCTGAAATGTTTTTATCGACATCATTTTGCTTTTGAATATGCTGTAAAATATTAGTTGTATCGTAACTTACAACAGATGATTTTTTTCTTTTGAAATATTACCGAAAAGCCGATACAAGAGAAAATATAGAGTTCGAGGAGTGTCTCCCCCCCCTCCCACTTCCCGAACTCGGATTGACCGTAATTTATTTTTCCTTTTATTTTCATCATATTCCCCTCCTTTTCTAATGGGTTTCATCCGACTGCGATTTTTTTTTGTTTCAAAAATTATCTACTCTAGTCTATACTACGTACTTAATAGGCTATTTGACAGTATAAAAAATAAATTGCTTTTTTGTGTAATCCATATATACAGGGTGTCCCACTGTTGGTATACTAAGCTCAAAGGAGGTTTTGCATACGCTGAGTACGTAAAAAATACTTATAAAATTCCAGACGCAGTTTTTTTTCAAATAGATGAATTCTTAAAACTCTATGTGTACACCCCTAACAAGCAACCCGCCCAACTTTGCCACCAGCACGTGAACTATCGTTTAAGATTATGTTTTCATAGACAAAATGCTCACATTAGAGAAGCGGTATATGCCGGCTGCGCGAAGCTAGAGAAGAAAACATGGATTTTCAGGAAAAATTTAACAAAAAATTTTTTGATGTAATTTTGTTGTTTAAGTATTTTTTACGAGATCAGTGTATGCAAAACTACAAGTCCCTTCGCGCTTAGTATACCAATAGTGGGACACCCTGTATATAAGGTTTTTGAAGCGATTTAAATTAATAAATGATATAAATAATAACTTATTTATTTATAAATCGTCGAGAAAAAACATCATATTTTTTAAAATTACCACGTGACCGAAAACATCCATGATTGGCTGCTTCTGCCATGACGTCACAGCTACGTAAATAACAAGTGATCCCAACGTTTACTCACGTCGTTGCTGAATTTCGCTTTTGGTTTTGTTTCTTGTATAACTTATTTCTTGTGATTCAAGGTGTCTGTAATCAGTTTTGTTGTTTATGTGTTATTTTTGTTTGTCATGGAACCTAATTTCGAAAAAGCAGACAGTAGAAATCTACCTCAAGTGGACGGTATAATGGTTGGCATGTTCTTTAAAAACAACCCAGATTTTTACGCTCCTGAATTGAGAAATGTGAAAACAGCTACGTAAGTTAATATTTCAATCTTCATTCATTACCTTTTTAGTTAAATGTACAAACATGAATCACAATAGCACAATAATTTTTCAATCTGTAAATAAGCGAGTCATTAACATTAGGTTCCGGATGATCAGGCTTAAATTGTGTCTAGTAAAACATACAGACAACACAGAATTGAAGGGTGCGATATGAGTTTGAATCTTTCTGTACATCATCAATTTATATAATATATCATTATCTAACCTCAAGCAGGTAAGTAATGGGACGATTTATACTATGTATTGCAAAAAAAATAAACTGCCTACTAGGTATTCAACACCATACTTACTTACATCGAAGTGGTCTTTACAAAAAAATTGTAGCGGGTTTGGAGGAGTATTTAGGTATATTTTGGTAATTTTTAAATGAAGAGCACAGGTTAGGTCGACACGTCTTTAATAGTGAATAAAAATCTTACAAAAAATCTAGCAAACATGCTAAACATGAAATATTGTTTTAAAAAATCATAAGGCGCAAAAAGTTTAGAACATGCTCCCCGCG
>CAJQZM010023315.1:0-31162 GCA_907164665.1 Colias nastes | reverse complement strand
ACGGGTAGAGATGGGGTAGTGCTATTCTAGGCCGGCACCACACGGCACATGTGTAATTACCGTGTAATTAACGAATTACTTAATTATATCAAGACACTGAAATTCATAAGAATTTTGTTTATTTAACTAGCTGACACCCTTATCACTTAGGGATATATTACGACCACGATCCGATTCTCAGACACATCTATCGGTCAAGCCGTTTCGGAGGATTGTGATAACTTGTTAGTTTATATTAGAATGTAGTCGTGTAAAAATATAATAACAGCTCTGATTAAAAAAATTGAAAAGCATCTAAAAATCGTTGCTAACTAATCAGTTTTAACACCAATAAAATTCATCGATTGATAATATTAATATTAAAAATGGTAAAAATATGAGAATTTAATAAAAAAAAAAAACAATATGCATGGAACCATACTTTTGGAATGTAATCTCAAATTAAAAAGCATTATTACCAAAGTCGAATTTAAAAAAATACTAAACTAATGTAAAAAGAAGACTTACCTGTATGGAAAATGAAAACCTTGTGATATTGTTTTCTGGTGAACCAGATTATTTTATAGCAGTTTTCTCACCTTGAAAATATGCATGCATTATTCAGAAATAAAGGAGATGTAATTATATGAATTTAAAATAGCCAAAAAACATTTGTGCACATATCAAATAGACCGGAACCATTCGTAAGTAAATTTGTTTATAAGTAGCTGTAGCCTGCGACTTTGTTCGCGTGTATTTTTACTCAATCCCGTTAAAACAACAGAGAGTTTTCCACATAGGTAAAGAAAAAATGACTACTTTCTTAAGTTAAATCTGATATAATTAAGATTGTGTACAGTCTGGAGAAGCTGTAACATAGATTATCATGTAAAAGTAGCATACTTTTCGGACTTTATTAAAAATTGTGAAAATAAAATTAAATATTAGATTTTTAAAGCTCAACCGACAATGCTCATTGAACTGAACAGCTTTTGCTTAGACGTTATTCTATTACTATTGTATTTATGTATATGGACATATATCAAGAAAAATATTTTATTTTATGGTTTATGTTGCCTATGTTTCGTAATAAATAATATACAGACAAACTTTTTAACTCTTTCAACAATTGGATACTCATATAATAAACTACTTAGCTGTGCCCTGCGGTTTTACCCGTTTTGCTCCGCTCCTGATGGTCTTAACGTGATGATATAATAGCCTACAGCTTTACTCGACAAATGGGCTACCTAACACCGAAACAATTTTTCAAATTGGACCAGTAGTTCCTGAGATAAGCGCGTTCAAACAAACAAACAAACTCTTCAGCTTTATAATATTAGTATAAATATAGATTAATAATATAATATTCAGTTGTAAATTTAACAAAAATCTTAAATAGAACATTAAAATTATGAAAATTATTTTAAAATATGTTTGGTTTTATTTAATTTTAATTCATATATTGAATGCATGATACCCCGGCAGTTAAATAATGGTGATATAGATGAACTTATTGATAACTAGCTGCTCCACGCGGTTTCACCCCCGTAGCTCCACTCCTGTAGGTCGTAGCGTGATGATATTATACCTTCCTCGATAAATAGGCTATCTAACACCGCAGAATTTTTCAATTCGGACCAGTAGTTCCCGAGATTAGGGCGTTCAAACAAACAAACAAACTCTTCAGCTTTATAAGATTAGTATAGATTTATATCGTATACACTACAAAACCATCAATGTAAAATATAAATTAAAATATTATAAAATTACTTAAATAGTTACATACTATTATTTGATTATTTTTTAATTTGCTTATAGGTAGTGGGAAGTAGCAATTCATATTTTAGAGATCCTGTTTCCAGCGAATAAAGATTTTCCAGTTTGGAGACCAGTTACTTCAGACATCTTATCATAAATATCTGTCAATCTCTTTATATGAATAGTATTTATTATATATTATTATTTTATTATATTATTATTTTTTTGTTTATTTTATTTTAGTATAAAACAAAGTCGCTTTCTCTGTCCCTATGTCCCTTTGTATACTTAAATCTTTAAAACTACGCAACGGATTTTGATGCGGTTTTTTTTAGATATAGTGATTCAAGAGGAAGGTTTTAGTATATAATTTATTAGGTTTTAGACAAAGCGGGCGAAGCCGCGGGCGGTAAACTAGTACTCTTATAATATGAAAGAGCGCATTTCTCGGAACAAATCTACGCCAAATATAATCAGATGCGATAATGTATTTTCTTTTTTTTTATTATGCCACGTTTTATAAAGGAACGAATAATTTAACGTTTTTCTAAAGTAAACGTAGATGATAGGAAACATAATTAATATAAATTGTCTTTGTGGAAATAGTTATGAATAATATTGCAAAATGTATAAGTACTCTTTGGCAGGTTATTTGTTTATCTTGAAAATAGACGATCCATTGGGCGTTTTTCCATTACCCGGCCCGGCACCGGCACCGGCGCCAATGGAAAAACGAAGTCCCGGTGCCGGTACCGGTCCCCGACCATGCCGTTGCCGTGCCGGAGCCGGGCCGGGTAATGGAAAAACGCCCATTAAAGAAAGCTTATGTAATCGGCACGATCCATCATAGAAACTACATGTGAAAAACTTAAGCCAAGATAAAACACCAAATAATTCTGCTAGGATGAAGTATGTTACTATATCACGCAAGTTTATATTATTTCGTCATGTAAGTTTATTTATTAAAATATTAGCGTATTAATTCAAGTATAATGGTATCTTATTTGTGTACTCCACGAATTATATTTTATTTATTACTTTGTCCTTATTTATTATTATTATCCAGTAAAGCGATTCCAGCACGACATCCAGATTGTCACTTGTCAGCTGACAATCTGGATGTCGTAAGGGGGTCACTGAAAATCAGTGCTGAGGTATTATGCCTCAGGTATGAGTGGCTTCCTTTTTTAGCGCACGCAACCACACACATATATTTAATATTTATGTTTTCTATTACCTATTATTTATAATTAACAATGCTATTTTATATATTGTGTATTGGAATAAATGGTTTCTTTCTTTCTTTCAAAGTTACAAAACTTTTGTTTATATATTAGTGTTATTCAGAATATTGTTAATCATATTATCTGATTGAAGAAACGTAATGAGTATTACAACAATTATATTTATTTAATTTATTGCTCACCCAATTTCACACAAGTAGGCAGTTTTATAAGTTATTTCCTTGACTATACTAATATTATAAAGCAAAAAGTTTGTATGTTTGAACACGCTAATCTCAGGAACTACTAGTCCGATTTGAAAAATTATTTCGGTGTTAGTTAGCCCTTTTATAGAGGAAGTGTGCAGGACGGCTATAGGCTATATTATTTCATCACGCTAAAACTAACAGGAGCAGTGCGATGCGGGTAAAACTGCGGTGCACAGCTAGTTATATATATTTATATAAAGAATAAAAACTAATGCAATGTTTACAATCTCTTTGGACTAGCATACCACATAAATAACCCTTATCATAACATTACACATAGATAATTAAAACTATAAAATTGTTTGGCTCAGTTTGTAAATTCTTTACGAATATTTTGTAAATGTGCGTACTTTACAAGGTTATTTTGTTGAAGAATGTTTAAATATACTTAATAAAAAAAAAAATTAAAAAAAACAAACGAAAAATAAATTGTTTCTGAAAGTGTGGTTACTAGTCAAAAAGTAATTCAATTAACTTACTTATTGAGTAAGTTGCAGCAAATATTTAATTGGTAAAGCGGTCAACCGTGCAACATAAATATATAATTCATAGGTAGGGTCCGTGCAAATGCGTTGTCCACTTTAAGGGATAGGATTGACGACGGTAATAAAACAACTGGGAAGAATGAAAAAACACACAAACAATCAAAACTTTCCTATTTATAATATTAGCGTAACTAGATGACATATATATACAAAGAGATAATTTACTGACCTACGCACTAGCAAGGCCTTGAAATTAATAGTTGTTGATAGTCATAAGCAAAGCAGTTTGATTTTAATGAATTATTTTATCTTATCTGAACTGTCATTAACTCATTCTCTTTAAATATATGTCTTGGCATCTGCGACAATGTTGTTTAAAGTAGGAGCACTGTTTTGTACAATATTATTTTTAGGAGTTGAAAGTTTAAATTATAAGATAGTGAATACAATACAAGGACCAGTGAAAGGTTATAAATTATAAATCAGATATTGAAAATGTATACAGCTTCTTCTCTATTCCGTACGCCACGGTGCCCACTGGATTAGATCGGTTTAAGGTAAGATTGTTATAATTTTTTCTTCTTCCCTCTTAATTAATGGCTCCACTATTTTTTTCTTACTAGGATTGTTTTGCTTCTGTCAGTAGAGTATTAGTAAATTTACGCTTTAGATTCAGTGGACAGTGAAATAAAAAACACAATATTTATGAATCCAAACGAAAACTCCTCAATTGACCAAATAATAATATTATCATATCCGTAAACTCCATTTATAAAATTTTCGTTAGGTTGAACATCAAATATTACAAATATATAACAATATGGACAAATAGAAATAAGTAATAGTCAGTAATTTTATTGAAATTTTAATGATTTACAGCCACCGTTACCACCGCCATCATGGACTGAACCGTTTGAAGCTATTGAAAAGGATATTTTTTGCCCACAATCAGGTCATAAACTAGAAAATGGTGATGTATATCGAGAACAATGTCTTGTTGCTAGTGTCTTTACGCCAAATACGACAGCTGAAAATTTACCTGTTCTGGTATACGTGCATGGAGGAGGTTTTTTTATAGGTCATGGTAATGAATACACACCGCAAAATTTGGTTAAAAGTGGAAAGATAATAGCTGTTACTTTTAACTATCGTCTTGGACCGCCAGGCTTCCTATGTCTAGGCACAGAAGCTATACCCGGTAATGCTGGAATGAAAGATCAGGTTGCGTTACTCAGATGGGTAAACAAGAATATTGCTAACTTTGGAGGAAATCCTAAAGACGTTACTATAGCAGGATACAGCGCTGGAGCGGTTTCTGTAGATTTGTTAATGCTGTCTAAAATGGCTCAAGGCTTATTTAATAAAGTGATACCAGAGAGTGGCGCGAATACTCTAGATGCCGGTTTCCAAATTCATCCGCTCGAATATGCAAAATTATACGCAAGAAATTTAAAATTCGAAAATGTTGATGATATAAAAGCGTTAGAGCAATTTTATTTGACTGTACCCTTGAATAAGTTAATTTCTATTGATGTTTTAAATGGAATGGACAATGTTAAAATATTATCTCCGTGTATTGAGCGAGATGTCGGTCAGGATGAAAGGTTCTTAGAAGATAGTCCTGTGAACATAATAGCAAGTGGAAATTATAATAAGTACCCAATTTTGTATGGCTTTTCTGAAATGGAAGGCATTTTCCGAATTGGCAATTTTGAAAAAATTAAAAATATGATGAACGATAACTTTGCTTTCTTTTTACCGAATGATTTACGTTTTACTACTGAGAAAGAAAAAGAACATGTCGTGCAAATGATTAAAAAGTTTTATTTTGGTGATGATCCTGTGGGTGCAAAAAATATTTTGAAGTATATTGATTATTTTACGGATACTATGTTTGCTTATCATATATTACGAACTGTTCAGCTACAGGTCAGAGCTGGTAATGATAAAGTGTATCTGTATGAATATGTTTTCGTTGATAATGATGTAGATATAATTCCATACACAAAGAAACGTGGAGCTACTCACTGCGCTCAAACAATGGCAGTACTAGATTCCCCCAATGAAGATAATATAACTCAAGAATACAAAACAATGAAAAAGTACATGCGAGAGATATGGTTGAATTTTATACTTAAAGGGTAAGTGTTCGATAAAGGAAATTTGATTTTGATGTAAATAACCTACTAATAAATTAGTCACTTTGTAACTCGTGATAAGAACAAAATAAGGTTCCTTTTGTTAATTAACTGTTTGTTTCATATTAAGGTTCCTGTTTTAAATTAATTGTAAGTTTCTTAATTGTTAATATATATTTCAGAGAACCAGTTCCCAGCGGATCACCATTTCCTTCTTGGTCACCAGTGACTACAGTAGACAACTTATCATACATGCTTCTCAATAACACCATAGAGTATAGAGATAAACTATTATATGAGAGAGCACAATTCTGGGAAAAAATCTATGATAAATATTATCAGCATCCTTCAGCACCAAATCCTGAAATCAACAATTTTTCTGTTAGAAATGGATCGTCTGTTTTATATATTTTGATGACATCATTTTTATTGAACTACTCTTTACAAAATATACCTACTTAATATTATTATAGTGTATAAGTTAGTAAGTTGTGGCATAAATTTGATATAAAAAAAGAATATAATTCGTTTTATTTAACACATCACTACATAGTATAAAACAAAGTCGCTGTCTCTGTCCCTATGTCCCTATGCTTAAATCTTTAAAACTACACAACGGATTTTGATGTGGTTTTTTAATAGATAGAGGGATTCAACAGGAAGGTTTTAGTAGGTATATAATTTATTAGGTGCTAGGCAAAGCGGTTGAAGCCGCGGGTGGAAAGCTAGTACTAATATATTGTATAGTCAGCGTTACCTACCCCCCCTTGATATATTTTGATCATCTTATCTGTGACGAATAATGTATAAGTAATTACGTCCAACCTGTGAAGTCGGCACAGATCTTATGTACTTATAGCACTGATAACATAATACCACAGTATTACAATATTATTTCCTACAGTAAGGCAACGCCTTTGATGTCGCGCGATGCCGCCGCTAGTGTAGGTACTTACGCTGCCACACGAAAATATGCTAGGGTTGCAACAAATGGGAAATAAAACAATTGTAATTATTACTATTATGATGTAATCATTTATGTATATGTACATTCAAAATAATTTCAGTACAGTTTGTGCGCGCCATTATAGAATATGTATGTTTAATAAAATTATTACACAAAAAATACGACTGCGTCGTCCTTTCGCGCTAGGTAATGCAAACTAAGCGTGTTTGCGGTACGCGGCCCGCGTCGCCCGGTCGGGCGGTCCCCCGCCAGTTCCCCTCCGTTTCTCTGCACAAGTACATTCGTCGCCGTACTGTATAGATATTGAATACTGTGATAATACTATACTATACTCATACTAATATCTCTCTTATACAGGTGATATCCTTGTTGAATATTATCTATTGATTTGTTAATCTGAAGTCATCCTTTTCATTCCACTTTATGAGGTAGAAATAATTGTATTCTGCAAATATCAAATCTATAGCGTTTATATTTAATCAATGTTGTGACTGTGGTATATTCCCTGATTTATTAAAGTTAAGTAAAGTTATTCCTTTATTTAAAAGTGGTGACCAAGAAGACTGTAATAACTATAGGCCAATTTCCATTTTACCAACTTTGAGCAAAGTCTTCGAGAAATTAATTTTAAACCAATTATGTAGTCATTTTGTATCAAATGGTTTACTGCACGCCAAACAATTTGGTTTCACAAAGGGGCGCTCTACCACTGATGCTGGAATAGCTCTTTTGTCACATATATATAAAGCATGGGAAAATTCAAAGAATGCTTTGGGGATATTCTGCGACCTTTCTAAGGCTTTTGACTGTGTAGAACATACCACTCTATTACGGAAACTAAATTTTTATGGTATTAAAGGTTTATCTCAGGACCTAATAGCTTCATATCTTCAGAACAGGGTACAAACCGTTGTTGTTAATGGAGAGAAATCTCGCGGTGCGCCGATTAACATAGGTGTTCCGCAGGGATCTATCTTAGGACCGTTTTTGTTCTTAGTATATATTAATGACCTACCTTATTATTTGCAGGATATGTGTGAAATAGTACTGTTTGCAGATGATACCTCATTAATATTTAATGTGGATAGACATGACACAAATGTTGACGAAGTAAACTCTGCTCTTTTACGCATATCCAAATGGTTCACTGCTAATAATTTATTATTAAATGCAAAAAAAACAAATTGTGTTGAATTTATCCTTCCAAATGTAAAAAAGGTGAAAAGGGATATTATTTTAAACGGGGAGGTATTATACCCTGTGGATTCTACTGTTTTTCTTGGTTTGACACTAGATGAGAAGCTACAATGGGGGGCCCATGTTGCCACCACCGCTGCTAAGCTTAGTTCAGCTGCATATGCAGTTCGAAGAATAAGGCATCTCACCGATGAAGACACGGCTAGATTGGTTTATTTTAGCTACTTTCATAGCATTATGTCCTATGGAATTCTGCTATGGGGCAGGGCTGCAGATATAGAAACTATATTTATATTACAGAAAAGAGCCATACGCTCTATATATAATTTACGTGCTAGGGACTCACTAAGAGATCTCTTTAAGAATACTGGTATCCTCACAGTACCATCACAGTATATATTTAATAATATTTTATATGTACACAAAAACGCAGACTTACACACAAGAGTAGGAGATAGACACCGTTATGGCACAAGGAATCGAAATAAAATTGAAATGCCATTTTACCGGTTAGCTAAAGTTAAAAATTCATTTATGGGCCAAGGTATACTTTTTTACAACAGAATTCCTCATAGTATTAAAGAGTTTAGTAGTGCTAAGTTTAAAAATTATGTAAAAAACGTATTAGTTCAGAGAGCCTATTACAGCATTAAGGAATATATGGAAGATAAAAACCCATGGAGGGTTGTCGCGTAAAAACCACAGGACAGTTCTTTGGCATATTATGATATATACGTACAGTTACTTACATATTTTGTAAAATTAAATTGTAATACTGAAATGATTTAAAAGAGCAACTATGGAGTTTCTTGCCGATTCTTCTCCATAGATACTGCTTTCCGAATCGGTGGTAAATGTTAAAAATATGTATTGACGTTTCAAAAGTGCTTCTCGAAGAAGTCTAATTGAATAAATAAATGTTTGAGTTTGAGTTTGAGTTTGAGTTTATATTTAAGTTGATAAAGTTCTTAACATTTTCTTGCATATAAAAACAATTGTAATATTCAGGTTTGTTATTTACGAAGACTGGGAAATATGATGTAAAATAACAAAATATGTAATATGTAAAGTAAAATATATTAAGCAAATCTATACTAATATTATAAAGCTGAAGAGTTTGTTTGTTTGAACGTGATAATCTCAGGAACTACTGGTCCGATTTGAAAAATTATTTCGGTGTTAGTTAGCCCATGTATTGAGTAAGACTATAGGCTATATATATAGATATATATATCATCACGCTAAAACCCACAGAAGCGGAGCAATGCGGGTGAAACCGCGGAGCACAGCTAGTTAGGTATATTCCTCTATAGTAAATTACTACTACATGGTAACCAAGATATGGAAGTGACCCAACACCACTATTTTTTGCTGTTGTTATTAGAACTAAAAATTCCAATATACTTTGCACTGGATCTTTGAACACGAATAATTAATCTATGTCTCAAATCAGTAGGATATTATGCAAACCATATGCAAACCCAAAATGAAGAAATACCTGGATATTCATAATATCGACGTGGTATTTAGCAGGCATTGCTAAACCTAAAAAAATAGAGGAAAAAAGATAATACTCCAATAAATATTGTAATAAATTTTATTGAACTAAAAATTCAATATCTTCGCAACAAACATGTTTTTACAATACTGCACTCTATCTTATCACAAATGCATATATATATAAAACTTAAAGATTGTAACGAGTGATGTCTATCCACATTATTAAACTTCGTAGTACTCCACTAATTAATATTGTATTCCTAAAATGTACGTAACTTTAGGCTTTAGTTAAAAGCCTCTATCTTATAATATAATATCATGCATAATAATAAGGTACGTGAATACAATATGTGATTGCAAAACACATGAGAATGAAATTTTGCTAAGTGAGAAATAAACATTCTTAAGACGTTTAAAAACACGTTTTAAAACTTATAGGTAAATTCAAAATTTCAAGCCAATTGTTTTTGGATGTGATTAAAAATGGTCATGGAGAGAAATTCTAATTTTTAACCGCATTAAAGCAGGCAGTAGCAATGAATTGGCAACTAGCTGCGTCCCGCGGTTTCGCGGTATTTTGGTATAATAATATATATCTTGTACATACATCCATATAGTAAAAAGTAATTATTTTTATATCACAAGCAGATACTCCAATTTAATTATTGGTAAAGCTAATTGTAGGATTATTGCTAGTCACATTGTTAAGTAATTTATAAACAAATTATCTTTTTATCTTATCAAGAAACGTTTGCATATTATTATCTTTTTACTTAAATATTATGTAATGGAATCTGCACTAAACATTATTCTTTAACCATGTTTGGGAACGTACTAACACTTATTTGTTTGCTTTCGTTTGTAAGAACTGAAACATTAGATTATCGTTTAGTAAATACGAATCAAGGGCCAGTGAAAGGGTATAAATTGCCAAATGAAAATGTGTATAGTTTTTTGTCAATTCCCTACGCTACTGCACCCACGGGACTAGATCGATTTAAGGTAAGATTATAGAGCACTAGCGGTCCGCCCCGGCTTCGCCCGTGGTACTTGTTTATGTTTTCCTTCTATAAGAACCATCCTCGTACTTCAAGGAATATTATAAAAAAAGAATTATCGAAATCGGTCCACCCGTTCACGCGTGATGCCGTGACCAAGGAAAACGGGTTTCATTTTTATATACAGGGTGTCCCACTGTTGGTATACTTAGCTCAAAGGAGGTTATAGTTTTGCATACGCTGAGTACGTAAAAAATACTTATAAAGTTCCAGACGCATTTTTTTTTCAAAAAGATGAAGTCTTAAAACTCTATGTGTACACCCATTACAAGCAACCCGCCCAGCTTTGCCACCAGCACGTGAGCTATCGTTTAAGATTATGTTTTCATTGATAAATTGATCACATTAGCGAAGCTATATATGCCTGTTCCGCGAAGCCAGAGAAGAAAACATGGATTTTCAGGAAAAATTTTGCAAAAAATTTTTGACGTAATTTTGTTGTTTAAGTATTTTTTTCGTGATCAGTGTATGCAAAACTGCAAGCCCTTTCGTGCTTAGTATACCAATAGTGGGACACCCTGTATAAAGATTAATTAATTAGAATAAGAATAAGAATAAATTTTTCTTTATGTTAAAAAATAAGTTAAGGAAAAGGTAAAAATATTTTTTTTTTGTTATTTGGTCCTTTGAACTAACTATGTGACTATTCATTTAAAATTTTAATACAAATTTGCAAATAAGAAGAATTGAACATATTTCATTTACTTTTTTACACTTGCAATAATGTTACATTATTTGAATTATAATATTTTTGATTTTTAGTTGTTTTACATTTGCCAATGTGTATAAGATTATTTATATTTCAGGGACCTCTACCTCCACCAACATGGACAGAGCCGTTCGAAGCTGTTGAAGAGGTAATAAAGTGTCCTCAGGAATCAAGAATACCAGATGGCAAGGAAATCCGGGAACAATGTCTTGTTGCGAGTGTCTATACACCAAATACTACAAGTCAGAACTTACCCGTGTTTGTATACGTACATGGAGGTGCGTATGTGTCGGGCTATGGGAACGGCCGGACACCGAAAAAATTAGTGCAAACTGGAAACATAGTCGCCGTTACTTTTAACTACCGCCTAGGAGCATACGGCTTCCTCTGTTTAGGGACTGAAGCCGCTCCTGGAAACGCTGGCATAAAAGATCAGGTTACTCTACTAAGATGGGTTAAAAATAATATCGCAAACTTTGGAGGAAATCCTGATGACGTGACTATATCTGGCTGTAGTGCTGGCGGGTCATCCGTTGATTTGCTAATGATATCCAAACTAGCTCAAGGGCTTTTCAACAAAGTGATACCAGAGAGTAGTGCTAATGTGTGCGCATATAGTGTTCAAACAAACCCCATTGAAAATGCAAAATGGTATGCGAGGCAACTAAATTTCAGAAACTTCAATGATATAAAAGCACTAGAACAATTTTATCTCACCACTCCGTTCAACGTTCTAACTTCAGTTGCTGTTAGAAAAATAACTGATCATATTACAATATTTGCTCCTTGCATTGAACGAGATATTGGGCAAGAAATATTTTTAGATGACAGCCCTGTCAATATTCTCTCTAGTGGAAATTATACGAAATATCCAATGCTATATGGTTTCGCGGAGATGGAAGGAATTTTTAGAGTTGGATATTTTGACCACTGGAAATTCAGAATGAATGATAATTTTGCAGACTTTTTGGCACACGATCTACGATTTGCCAATGAAGAAGAAAAGCAGGAACAAGCATTACGTGTAAGGGATTTTTATTTCGATGATGAACCTGTGGCCAACAGTAATATTATGAGATATATCGATTATTTCACGGATAGTATGTTCGGTTATCCAATGATACGAGCTGCTAAGTTACATGCGCTAGCTGGGAACAATAGAGTGTATCTATACGAGTATTCCTTCGTTGATGATGATATAAATTATATACCTCATACGAATCAACGTGGTGCCACACACTGCGCACAAGCAAACGCAGTTTTAGATTCGCCTGATGAAAATATTATAACTAATGAATACAAAGAAATGAAGAGGCAGATGCGGGAATTGTGGTTGAATTTTATAAAATATGGGTAAGTTTTTAATTGCACCACAAATAAAATATCTACTCCACTTGAAAATTCATAAGAAAGAATAAAAAAAGAAGTCAAATTTTAAAGCAAAATACCTAGGTTTAGATTAAAATGTTATAAATAATTTAACTTAAAAAAAGATTACTTATGTGGGCCAAATGCAAATATAAATACATGTGCTTTTCGCTATTATATTTTAATTTTTCCAGGGAACCAGTACCAACAGGATCGTCCTTACCAGCCTGGAGACCGACAACAGCAGATAATTTATCATACATGTCTCTAAATACAACCCTTGAATACAAAGACAGGCTCTTGTATGAAAGAGCACAATTCTGGGAACAAATCTACGATAAGTATTACCAGGGACCCATAGCTCCAAATCCTGAAGCCAATTTATCTGTAAGACCTGATGGAACATCGGTCTTTTATATTTTATTAGCTGTGCATTTCTTCTGCTTCCTTAGTGAGAAGATTGCTTGAAATGGGTAATATTAGATTGTATGATATTAAAATAATTCTAAGCCAGGTGTAAAAAAGTGTCTAACATTTATTTATTTCTATTGTTGTCGATATAATTTAAGCTTTTGCATTATGACCAAGTTTGGTATGACTGATACCTAATATTATGTACAATAAAATATTTTTACAAAAGTTTTTTGTGGGTGAATTGCTTTATATTTATCAGAAGATAATAAGCGAGTAGAGAGCAAAAACACATTGTGTACAGGTTGTAAACATAAAAAATATCTTACCTGGCAAAAAAGTCCCATTCAAAGATGTTCTATGAATTCCACTGAAAAATTTTAAAACAGCCCATTTAGATGAAATTGCAAAAGATTAAAAAGATACAGTACCTATTTTTGGCCTATCTGTTAATTATACCATACAAAAGATAAGGTATACAATATAACAGAGGTATTTTTATACGGTCTACACTACTTCCATAGAAATTAGATATCCAGTTTTTTAATCAATTCATCAACTTTTTGCAGTTTTGCAGGCAGATTAAGAACGTTAAACTTATAGGCATTCAAGAAATCATTCAAGAAATCATTGCATATAGTATATTCGAAAGTAGATTTATAAAAAACCTTCCTTTTAAACTTTAACTGTTTCTGTTGTAAGGAAAAAGTGTAGAGTTACCTGAATGTACAGTTCCTTCGAGAATTAAGATGATCAAAATAACACACCATAATAAAAGTATTCACAACTTTTTATTGCATCGTGTAACAGTTGTATAACACTTAACACCTACACACATATCTATACAAAATTAAATAAATAACAATCAAACATTAACACTTTGATGTGTCAAAATCACATGAAATGTGTTTAATAATAGCTCCTTATCACTTATGAGCGTGATGTTCAAAATGCTATTTTTATTCATATCACACCATAATATAGATAGAGTTTTATTATCTTAACGCTGAAAATAACATACGTGAATGTTGTAAAAGCTTGGCTTTTATTAAATCAACGACATCATTATATACACTATTAAAGCACTATTAATTAAATATTCAACTATTAATTTATACATATAGCAGAAGAGAAACACAGCAGTCAATTTATATAAAACTATAGCCACGCTTCACTATGTCACATTGTAAATGCATAGTTGAAAAATTAAAAAAAATTTACAAATAAATCTTAAAGTATTCGCGGCGAAATTACAGTCGAATTGATGTATAATTTAGACTTTAGAGTATTATAAAAGTACACAAATTCTATTATATTTCTCTCCTTCTAATTATAACTGTGCAACAAGTACATTGTTTAATATCCAACATTGTGCGTAATTCAGACATAAAGGAAAATGTCACAGATATTTTTACATCTAAATCTAAAGGGATTACAAAATGTCTATAAAATTAGAACCACTACAAAAGGAAGCGCAAGGGTTTAAGCACAACACGGAGTACAATCATTACTTATATACTAAAGGAAACTACATACAGATATACTTATTTATATGAAAACAATAATTATTTTTTTAACATAAACAAATAATAATTATTATCTTTGACATAAATATATAATATATATGAATCATCGTTTACATCTATTCAGAAGCAAATAACAGTCGTATAAATCTAATCACTAGAATTAAGCCATAAATATTATAATATGTAATATTATCATGTCATAAGAAATAAAAAACTTTCTTTTATGTGACCCAAAATAAATAATTTCGGTTAAAACATAAACAAAGAAGAAGCTGTTAAAAGTTCTACACTACTTAAACAATGCTTATTAAAGTACACCAACATTATAACTTTGTTTTAATCCAAATATTTTAATCTTCTATGAACTTTTCAGCGCAAATCCTTTGTTGCTATAACTTTTCACTTAAAATAAAATATTCAAAGTAAAATTTTATACAGACGAAAATTATTATACAGACTTTACTAATCCGAAAATTAGGCTTAAAGTTCGAATGATCATGTCAGTCAAAAATCTTAAGATTATAGTAGGTTTTGAAAACAAACTTTTCAAGGATAGGTATAATCATTAATACACAAATAAGGCATTAATCAGCATAATCAGATATTTTAAATTGCCCATATTGAGTATATGCGAAAGTTACTTGAAACTTATTCAATTATCTACTTGGCTTTTAACAGAATTGGTTTTATCGACTTTTTTTATTTGATGAGTGGAAAAAGGTAAACCGATCATAGAGATGCATTATTAAAACCTTGAACATTGCATTGTTTTGTGAGACGAACTTAATTTACTTATTTACTAAAATTAATTTATTATATTATTTTGTATTTTCCTCATATTTAATATTCATATAAGAGAAATATTTGCCAAAAACGTAGCAAGATAAAACTGATAAGATTTCACGCGTGCCAAAACATTATATTATTGGCAAGCACTTCATATTCATACTGAGCTCAAACCTAACAATGATATTGGAAATTTGTTTTGTAAGACCGCGATAAATGAAAACAATAATAATTAATCAATCTTCTGACAAAATACAACTATGTAGTTTGTATTTTATGAAAAACATGCAGATAATACGAAAATATCTATCTACAGATGTAACAACTTGTGTTTTAATTAGTATGGCAACATGGTTTATTGTGTTTATAATCAAATCATTCTCATCTTACAACAATTAAAATCAAGCACATCTCATTCGCTTAATAAAGTTACAATAACAATAACATGTAGAAATCTTAACTAAAAATTGATAATTTAGCTTATAACATCATCCACATGAATTTGAGCCTATTAACATTATTCCCTAAATATTCTTAAATATAACTAAAACACCATTGACATGGTGTTAATTTGTTATCCTAATTCGGAAACATCAATATAGAAAAGTGTAAAATACCCTGTCCCAATGTTCGGTTTCTGAAAATTTCATAATAGAAGTAAGTTAATCAAATTCTCTAAATAATTACAATGTTTTAAAAATAATGCAAAAAGTATTTCTGTTTGAAGCTTTTTGAAGAGAAAAGTCTTAGAGCGTTGAGAAGTTTTCAAAAGGAATGTAATGTCTGTCTGTTTAGTGCGGTAGAATTATTACCTATACATAATATAACAACTAAGAGCTGGCAAAATGTTATATAAACGTATATTATTCTTGGTTTAAAATCTATTTATTCTGGGATTTAAGATGACTTTCTGAAAACTGAAAGTATTTTTCATAGCAAACAATGATTGAATCGTCTTTGATATTCAGTAAAGATTTGAAGTCACTAATTATATATTTTTGGCATAAATGGAACAGAAGATCAGGTACACCACAATAACTAGGCGAAAAAAAAAAATATTTTACAAAATAAATCGTTCTATGTGGTTCTATGAACCTACAGTAAGTTTAGAAATTAGCGTGTTAGAATTGTACTTCCTTTTATTTAAATAACAACTATTCTTTCAGAAACAGAACATTGGCAAAATTTTAATACATATAATGAAGTTTTAAAGCTCTAAAGATTCATAATTATACAAGTAAAAGGAAACTTGTGGAAGAGTAAATATAAAACTTAATAAATACTTAGACTAAAATGGCTTAACCTTTGCTAATTTTAATTTATAATTATTTCTATGAAATGCGATTTTTAATTGTGCTCAGAAAATTAACAAGGCTAGTAATTAATATTATCGAACTATTGCTTTAATGTTAACGATTGACAATAAGATCAAAACCTATACGTCTTATACCTTCAAATGCAGTTATTTACAATATAATTATTTAGATACATTGAATACTGTATTGAGCTATTGAAGTGAAGAAATGATATGATTTGTAAAATTGCTAATTTATACACTATACTATTCAGTTATCCTGATTATTTGATGAGAACGAAAGTGTCCTGTGTACGTACCGTTTCAACATCGAAAGGTGCTAAGCAACCACACAGCGGTTTTCATTCGCCGTCCCTCCCCCGGCTGAGGAGTCGGGAGGGGGTTCAGCACTACGCACCCCACCACTACACTCCAGAGCATCTATCATCTCCATGAGTTCTTTGAACACGGCTATCACTCGCCAATTGTACTTTGCGGAACACTCCACATAACCACACTTCCAATGCTTGCGCACAAGGTTCACAATATTTCTCCGTTTTTCACGAGAATCCCCACACGCACTCTCCGCCATCGCCAGCTGCTGTAAACCACTGGCTGCGGACGGTGTAGTGCTGCATAGCAAATCCTGCTTGTTACCAACAACTAGAACGGGCACATTTCTCATGTCTCGACTCTCGACCATTTGGTCTCTCAACGTCCTAATATATTGGAACGTCTCCACATTAGATAGGTCGAACACTAGAATGTAAGCGGTCGCGTTCCGGAGCCCATAAAAACGGTAATGCGCCCATTCGTAGTAGGAGTTTATCGGAAAGTAAGGGATCACTGGCACATCAGTTATCTTAACCTCGTACAGATGCTCGTTGATGATCACCGATGGATAGAATGTGTGTTTTCTGTCCGTCGGAATATATTCTTCTGAGAAATCGCTCCAGACGAATTGCTGCAATAAGAAAAGGTTTTTAGGAACTATAAGAAAGAATTGGACGAAATGGGAGCAAGGATGAATGACTTAACTAAATGAAAAACGTTTTACGGTTCATGTAAGAGATGAGTCGGGTATAAACATGACTCAGCATATGCAAATATTTTATGTTTATATTATCTTAGATGATTTATAAGGTACTCAGTATTCCTGGCAACTAAATAAGTAAATATTACCTTTCAAAAAAAAATCAACATTACATACGTAACAATTCTCTGTCTAACGTGAATCCTGAAACAATTTTTATGTGCTTAACAAATTGTAATTATTGGATCTCATAACCAAAATTTATTGATGCATAGCTTTATCGTGGCTGAATATCATCAGCAAATATCTCGAGCACGTACAGTAATAATGTTTCGTAAAAGCCCATTGCGAGATTATAACGAGTAACGACGTTGGCACTCGCGTTATATGAAACATATTATATTCCAATTATTATCATTATGGCTCTATGAATATTATATCGCGTATCAAACTTTACCTAGTTATATAAAGCATTAATATTATGATAGAAATTAATAACGTGTAATTAATTTTAAGCGCCACTTACACGAAATTTCACTTTTAGTAAAGTTAATAAACAAAATATGGTCATCATAAAATTTAAAATAATTAGTTTTTCAATGTTAAATACTATGTGAACTTACGTCTAATGTCTACGCGTATATGAAAGAAAGAGAAAGAAAAAACATTTATTTCAAGGATGTACTGTACTTACAGTACGTATAGATGTAGAATTGCACTGGCTCACCACTACACTCAATAGTGCGGGAACACGTCCATTCCAGTCCGGCATCGGCCGTCGACTGACAAATGACAGCTATGAGCTATCCCCACCACTGGTGTACGTGAGACAATGTATATATCTATTTCATAGATACACTACAATGGACATAATCAAACAAAGTCTTAAAACATAATATATGAAGGAGCTTATCTTTACTACAGACAATCATTTATCAGCTATGTTTCAGCCCAAATAGTTTTAGTTTCCTATACTTCCAATTCCTATCGAATTAAACCATTTCCACCATTAATTCCACATGTAACATACCTATACACCGAGTTCAATACCTATAACCGTTACTGTACGTCTTAATTGCCCAAACCGTTTCGGTTTTAGTTAATACCACCGAATGGTTATTACCTGATATCCATTTAGTGGTATTATGGTGAACCTCGCCGGTTTAACTAGAGGTTTATGCACATAATCATTAAATCGATCGACTGTGGACAAAGTTTTAGTGACCAATATTGAATACAATATAATTAATCCTACTAATATTATACCTAAATGCGAAAGTTTGTGACAATGGATGGATGGATGTTTGTTACTCTTTCGCGCAAATACATACTACTGAACCGATTTCAATGAAATTTGGTATGTAGGTAGCTGAAGACCGAATAAGACATAGGCTACTTTTTATCTCGGCAATCCTACAGGAACGGGAACTATGCGGGTTTTTCCAAAGCCGCGGGCGTAAATCTAGTCACTGTATAAAACAAAGTCGCTATCGAAGTATGTCCGTCTCTATGTACTTATGCTTAACTGTTTAAAACTACGTAACGGATTTTGAAGCGATTTTGTAAAAGATAGAGTTATTCAAGAGGTAGGTAGTATATAATTTGTTAAGTTTTTGCGAAAAGCTAGTGAATAATAAAAGCAAGACTCAGGTGGAACTTAATGTTAAAGGTCATGTTAGGTCAGATCTTATTTAATTAATAACTAATTTTGTAAGAGTGAGTCTGATTAGGTATTATCCGTTTAAGGATTGCTTCATGAATCAATTAGTAAAATATAAGTTTGTATATTAAGTATTTCTCATTCATTCATTAATTCATTCATTCTTGTTAAATACTTACATTACTGGATAGTAATTATGGTACAGAGTAATTCCCTAGCATTGTGAATTATATTTTTCACATGAAAAACCGATTCCCGAAAATAGGGAGGGATAATACAAGTAGGTATTTACCGCATTTTACCAGCGTCACATTAATTAATAAATTTTATCTTTTCAAAGTAATTTCGTAACAGGAAATGTATAATTGAAAACTTAACAATGGATTCAAAGGGTTATTATTCAGCTAGTGTTTCGTACATTGTGGTATTGGTGGTCATAGCTGACTGAGCTATTATATTATATTATGTACAAGATTTGAAGGTATCTCAAGGGGTACACACAGAATGAACGGCCCACGAGGCAATTGCTGCGCGAAGCAGATCTGCCAGGAAATTGGCATCACACACAATTTCGGCTGTCAATCCACGTCCACATAGACCGAGATTCTTCGTGCAGCCATTGCTTAGTTGGGCTGCTCGCTCTGTGTGGATCCGCCTATAAGCAGGAGATGCTCTAAGATAGCCTTCGCTTTAATTATGGCACATCACAAATGAGTAACTTGAAACGGTTACACTTTATAGTGCTAGGTATAATTATTAACTGTATGCCCGTGTATGGAACTACTTACGTCTAGGAGAAAATAAATTCATACCTACAATATGACTCGCAAAACGCTCGTAAATTTTCTATTGTGTGTGCGTTTTATTTTTTTCTGATTCATGTATTTTTTTTTCTTATTTTGTGTTTAATTTAATTTTGAATCTCAAAATACACCGATATTCTTTCAAATTACACATTGCGCCTATACAAATACAAATAAAAGGAAATATTAAGTTATATTTGTTTTTGCTGACCTGAAAACGGACAGGTCAAGGGATGATGTCCTTCAATCATTAACAATAAGGAAGCTTAATTAAGGCCTGTCCCTGCAACCCTCACGTCTATTCTGTCATCTTAACCACGCAATTTATATTACAGATACTACAGATATTATTGTATTATTCCATTAATAACTAAAAGGTTTATGAGAGGACCGATTGTATTGTTAACGAATTTGCCTAAAGTTGCCAAAAGTTTGCTGTGAAATGAATTGTTGGATTTTGGCACGTGGACATAAAATTTGTTGTTGTTATAGTTGAAGTTTTAAGCTTTCGATTTGCAAATTTCGTACTAGGTACTCTATGTATTAGTATTAAGTTAATACAGTATATGAAATATGTGTGTATTGAAATATGGGTGATATATAAAATTATGTAATTTCACACATTGTTCAATAATACACAATTTCGGAAAGTGTCTCAGGTACATCGGTACATCGATAAAATAATCGACCCTGGGTAGAATCTAACGCTCCTAAAATGCTCATAAAATAAGGGTAAATTATGGATATAAAGGTTTATTGAGCCAAACAAAGGTAAACGAAAGGGATGTATATTCGTGGCGAGATAATTTTCCTTGTTTGTTTCAATGTTAATGTATATGAAGGGTTCGGAAATATATTTCGAACGAGCAAATATTTCTTGGGAAAAACATTTTGATATATTTAGCGAAATAATAATACATTTCGCGTATTTATTATTCCTGGAAAGTTTTTCATGTGTAACATAAATTACTATGCTATTGAATTCAGTTTATAAAATATCTCGTAGTTTGATATTATGCAAAATCATAATGATATCTCTTAGATTCAGCCGTTAACAATTTTCATACAACCGTTAACAATTTTATGTGTCCCTTTGACACATAAAACTAAAAGAATAGAATAAATTCGATTGCTCTTGCGGGTCACGAGTGGCTGAGTTGGTCAAGCATCCGCCCCGGATTGGCGTGAAAGGATGCGGGTTCGAGTCCCGCCTCGTGATAGAATTTTTTCTATTCTTTATAAATTTATATTTATAAAGCATTTGATTGCCATAAAACCAAAAATATCAAATTCAATTTTCATACAAATTTTCGGATTGCTATCATCACCAAACACACTAAAATAATATAAATCGTAATATTTGACATGGCTCATAAAGATTATTCAGCTTACGAATTCAATTATTAATTAGATAAGACCTTAGTGACCTTTAAGCATGACATTTTGCCTAATTCATTAGATTTATTCAAATATACACTGTCTACTTTAATAATATTTAGAGCTCTGTAATTATATTTGCATTTGTTTTAATTATTTTCCTTATTATTACATTTGTTGCATTACTACCATCTCATTACCTGTATTGATATCTACTATATTACTTGCTTGTCACGTCTTTATCAGTATAATACCTATTCGTTTATCCCACAGCTGGTCCACCAAGTAGCACGACCTTCACAAAATCCAGCAATTATTTTATTTTGGTTTGTTATAACATTACCTGTACAATACTAGAATACCTACGACACACATTACTTGCTTTTCACATCATTACCTGTATAATACTAGTTTTGCCCACAGCTGGTGCGCCAAGTAGCACGACTTTCACGAGGTCTAAGCTGTCAGGACTCGGCTCGACGCTGGGAGCGCCGCTCACAGCCAAAGTGCCGCCTCCACCGCGTTCTAAGTAATCCAAGTCTAATTCTGAAAGCAAAATAAATATTTTTAATGATGCATGAAAATTACAGGTACATTATTTTAGTAATTATATTATATACATAGAGTTGGTCTTTGTTAATATTAATTTGATAACGTTTTGAGAACGAGAATTTGAATTGTGTAAACAAGACTGGAGATTTCTATCTAATATCGAAAGCGTTTATTATTGAATGAAACCAATGCACCCAAAATCAGTTCAAAAACAATGAGAAAAGATATTGTTTCAATTAAAAATTGAGCACAAAAATGCTGTCATCAGTAGTGCTACGAAATAAGTAGATACCTAATAATGATAGGATATTTTAACATGTTTGATATTTATTCTGCTCTGCTACCATTATACAATAACAATAGTTGAATACATACTGAGTACATACCTGAAGTCTCGTGCGCTGCTTCCATAAATATGTGGTGTGTCGGTCAGTCAATTAGTCAAAACAATAGGGGGCCCCTCGGGGAGGAAAAAACTATATTTACGGGGATAATTTAAATTACATAAGATAAAATAAAAACAAAAGAGAAAATTTAATGTATATAGTCACCACTGCTGCCAGGCACACTGCGTCGCCATTAAAACTCTTCTCACTTAAATAACTCGCGTCTGCGCGTGATTACTAATATCAATAAAGAGTACAATCAACAAATCCGCGGGCCGATTCACCAATTTACTACGTGATCAGCACGTAAAACAATCGACGACACGCTCCGATGCGCGCGTAAATAACTTCCGAGGTGGCCGATGATAACACTAATTATACGACTTCACGCTAGCGGCGCGGTTGGCGGACACCGATAGACTGCGACAAATAATTAATATGAATGCCGCTCCCTCAACAAGCGAATAACAAGAACAATAGCCGGAAACGAACGCGGCTCCGTACCGAATGAATACATCGCGTTTCCGCTATCAGGGTTACCATTTAATTATTTTATCTATTCCGAACATACATATACCTATAAATTAGATGACTTATTATCTCAGTAATTAGTACATTTAACTGCAAGCTAAACAGCAGTTAGTACCTATAATATGGCCAAACCAATCTGTCCAAAATAGCTTGACAAGTCTAAATTGAATAGTCACCCAGAAACCGAGCTTCATTAGCGTCCCGAGCCAACATTTGTTTAATATAATTGTTCTCCCAAATAGGTAAAGGTTTTGCAAATATACCCTCATTTACCTTTGAACTAATTACCAGTGAAATGATGTTGTGGTTGGTAGTATTGGCTGTTTGTGTACTTATAGAAGATTTAAATTAAAACTAAGGATGACATAATGTTCTCCTTTTTTTGAAGTCGGTTAAAAAATAAACCGACCAAGTGAAATCTGCTGTAGGAATTCGCGTATCAGACTGCGCCAGACAGTCTAGTAACAGGAAGAGATGGCGGGAGATCGTGCGGAAAGCTGTGTCAGCCTCTACCACCGATGTGGACGTCTCAACGTGACCATGACCACTCTGCCAAGAGTGAATCGACAAAGAAGAAGAATAAATAAACCCATATTTAGGTATTTTATGGAGTGTTACAGCTTAATAATGCATTAGGGAACCTGTTTTTATTTTTAAGGTATGAGGTATATTCTCGGTATGGTAGAGACAGAACACATTTTTCAAAACAAAAGACTCGTCGATAGGTATAATAAACTACATAACTTGAGCCATTTTCAAGAATTTCTGTTTGCTGGGAAATGTTAATTTTTTCCTCATTTTATTTCTACTTTAGGCTAAGGTGTAATTAACTGTAAGAAAATAACGGAAGAAAGAGGAAGATCCTAATGTACTTCTGTCCGAAACTGCAAAAAATATTTGGTCGTGATAAATTATATAGAGCGAATAAAACCATCTTAATATATTAAATTTCACAATCACTTTATAGCTCGCTAAGATGTTAGAACCATCCATTATCAGGGTTAAGTATGATATAGTAGGGCCTTTGGGTTTCCCTTCGGCCTTTCTAATCCTTCTTATATTACAGCTGTATAAATTAATTACTTAGTACCATTAATATCAAAAGGTTACGTATTAAATTTACTGCTATTCATTTTAAAATGTTTCACTGTATTACCTAGGGACTAGGGCAGGTACACTTACTTTTATTACGAAGTATTTAATAATATTATTTAAAATTACAAATTATTATGACTCAAAACGAATTTTACTTTGTGATCGTACTTATTAATCAATTAAAACCTTTAAAACATACCTACTTACAAAATATAATATTCTCATTACACATCTAAGAACCACGAATTACCTTGAAATAAAGGAATTACGTCACAATAAAGACATACAAATACATAAAGAATGTATATGTCCTAATAAGCAAGATCAAGACCAAGTAAATACTGTCTTCATTAGGGAAAGAGAGTCAACATTTGTACAGTATAATTGTACAATAGAGGGTTTTGCACCTTCATTATGTATGCTATGTAGGTGCCAGCCAAATTGTTCCGTTCGTTTGACAGTAATTAGGATGGGTCTAATTACTACTGTATAAAATAATAATTATTTTTTAATGGACAAAATACAAAAATAATGGAGGGTATTATATTGGTAGCATTATACAAGCGCGTTTCGGAGGTGGGATATTGTTTCATTTTTGTAAATTTACATTGCATGCATTTTCTTCTTTTTGATTTTATTTGTCCTAAATAAATTTTGCTACTTTCTCTCTTTCTTTAGGAAAAATAAATTATATTTGATATAGTTAGTAGTTTAAAATAGATTTAGTATAGGTACTCTTTTTAGTAGGTACAGAACAGTATTTCAATGTAAGTAATACAAATATCTCTTGTTAAACTGCACAATTCATTTATATTTTACTACCTACTAGAAGTATCTGAAAATCTAGTGTCGATTTTAGTAAGGCGAGAGTGGAACGGATAAAAATTCACGGAAGCTTTTACCCTATTTCATAAAAGCGCAGTCATTTTTACTCTTTATGCATTAGTTCAGTGTCTATAAATGGTTAAGAAAATGTACTGAGTACTATATTTGGAAATATTACTATAGATGCCAGATAATAAGACGGTATGTAAGTCGGTATGTAACTTACTGTCTTTGTAAAATTATACAAATCGTGTGACGGGTATAATACTTTTAGAGATGAACAGATTCTATTTTCTTTGGAACATTATAATATTTATTTGGAATTTAAATTCCATTAGAGCAACACTCATTTGCTGTCAAATAAATGTCACTCACATCTCCTGTTAGACTCATTTTTATAATATGGTTTAGAAAATACTTTATTGATGATGCTAGAAATTATGTAACACTCACCTCGATAAATCACATCTTTTCATAGATCTGAGGCATTACTTTTAAATACTATTAATTTTTAAAAGCTTTTTATTCAAATAAAACAATTAGCTTTCTTCGTTTGCTTTATCAAAACTTTACCAAATATCAAAAATTGAAAGAACATTATAAAATATCGCTCTCTTATAAAAAGAAAAAAAAAAACAAGAAAGCCGATCTTTTCAAATTATATTCTTACCAGTGTCCGTATTACGCTCCTATATTATGAAAAGCTTATGGAATTTCCTTCAAAAGCTTACCTAAAAGAGCTTAAAGCATTGCACCAAATGACTCTTTTCAAATCCACTTATCCAATCAAATTAGCATGACCAAAAGCAAATCGGGAACTAGGAATTCCATTAGCGCAAATGCACCGCTTCATAATTGTGAAAGGGACTCGGTAAATAAAATTTCCTCTTCATTTGTCACTTTAAGGATTATCACCGTTTCCTGTTTAAAGACCCGGGCTTTTATTGGCTCTTTTATATTGTGAAATGGAATGTGGCACTAAAAGAAATGGCCTGTTTAAATCATTCACGTGGTCTAATTTTTTATTAGGTGAAAATAAGGGAATTTTGAAAGAACTTTTTTCGTCCGTGCCTACCTACAGGTAATAAATAATTTTAATATACATTATAATTCATAGCGTTCAGTCGAAGTATTCTTAGGCTTTTCTTTTAAGTTTTGGCACTGACATCGAACTGGTATTATTTTCGGACAGACTACCAAAATAGGTATTGTTGTTACTTTATACCTTTTTAATACAAAAGTTCATGAAATATCATTATCTAAGTTTATAAAATGTTTTAGAGAACGATGACTGTTCAATCTCTGTGATATCTTTAAAAAACTTTAACTTTACTAGAGTTCTTAAAGAAATGCTTAACTTATCTATGCTGATTAGTTTGATTGATATTTAAACTAGTAAAAAAGCAGATGAAGCAGCGTGGTGTAGCTTGTATTAAATAAAGGTTTAACTAAAATGGCTAGAATTTAGGGAAAACCGCTTATATGGCATTAATGAAAAATTCCTTCAAAGGTCTTTTGTGTATAAAAAGGTTTCGTTGGCATAAATTTACGAAGATTGATTTGATTTGACAAGAAAAGGGTTCGAATATTACAAAATTAATAAACATTATGAAAATAAATTAAGGGGTAGGTATCCGGTTTATAAGAATTTCATATATTATCTACCTATCCAAATATTAAGACAAATGCTTGTTAGAAACATCTGCTAAGCACAAAAAATAAGAGAATTGTTGATTAAAATATACTCGAGCTTACGTAAATAACATCGTGTGATGTTCAATTAATTGTACAATCGCATAGGCAATTATAATAGCTATGTTCTCAAAACACTTGAATATATCAAAGTTTTGTACACAATTTAATATTAATAAGTATGAATAACGCGGCCGCACTTGGCCAGCGTGGTGGATTATGGCCTGTACCCTCAGAGGAGGCCCGTGTCCTAGAAGTGGGAACGTATATGGGCTGACGGTGGGTTAAGACATGGTTCAGGCGCTTGCGTTCAAAGTGACATTCAACGAGCACAAGCACGGGCACAAGCATGTACCTAAACATGTTGTTTGTGCATGAGCCAGTGTTTGTTTGTTTGTACCGTAAGCGCACGGGCTGCTTGCCGGGCTACTTGCCGGGCTGCATGCCAGGCTGCTTGCCACGCGTCTGAACGTACCATGAAGATGATGATGATCAAGTATGAATAAACTAATGTATAATTGTTATTTAGTTAAGTTTATAATAAGCTAATAGTAGTACAGTACATATAAGTTGGCTGAAATGCTACATAAATAATAAGGATTGGTTTTATCTCACAGTAACGAAGATCTTCGAAGGCATAAGGACAGACAGCTTCACAGGGTGAATAGGAATGCTTAGTGAAAGAATTTCTTCCTTTAGTACTCCTGTATTAGCATTTGAATGTTGGTACGTGACCCCGTTTTCAATGCGAGTATTTCATTTAAATAACTTCTTGCTCGATCATCTTGTGAAAAACGTTATTTTATATAAAAATCTGCTATTCTTGTATTTTCTGTTTTCCATAGTAAATATTGAAATAAGAGCAAATTGAATATTCCTAGAAGGCTATCTTCATAATTTATATATCGGTACGGGCGGTAAGTTTTAAAATATTTGTTTACAGTGAATTCATAATTTTCCAATTTTTAATTCCTTTTTTTACCAGAATTACCGATATTGTACCTATATATTGTAGTAACGTTGATCATTAAAAATCCACCATGTAATTAAACAGTTCATAAAGTCGGAATCTCAATGTAAAATTTTCATGTCAATTTTAAAAGTAGGTACTCAAACACAAGAAAGTTTTCTCGTCAATCTTATTTTAGTGGGCCAGTAAACGCTTCTAAGAGAAGGAATTTTAAGCTCTGACACTAACATTTAGTAATTACATCTAACTTTGCGTATAATAATATTCTAAGAATATAATATCTAAACTTAAACTTCAATACTTATTTCTTATAATAAAATCCAATGCACTGCAAGATATTCAACAAAGAAAAACTTATTAAGTTCGTTAATAGGATTTAAAAATAAATAACCTCCAGCTTCCAAATCATAATATCACTACATAGTATAAAACAAAGTCGCTTTCTGTGTCCCTATGTATGCTTAAATCTTTAAAACTACGCAACGGTTTTGATGCGGTTGCTTTTAATAGATAGAGTGATTCTGAGAAAATAAATAATCCAGCATAACTGAAAAATGTTAATTAATTGCTAGCACATCGTTCTTTATTTATGAAATATTAAAAGAAAAGAACGATGTTTACTAGTAAAATACCTACATCATTTCTATTGAGGGTTAAATATTTTCATGAAACAGTATATAAAAGGACACAAAAATACTCTCACCCCCCGCCACTCGAGGGAACAAGGGACTCCGATATTTTAGCGTTTGCAATATTAACGTAATATTCTGTTCAATTTCAGTGCTCTGTGGTCTGTCGAGAATCCAATAGTAAAGTTGCCAAACATTTTGCCTTCACAGCGAACGTGCGCTTTGGTTAAATATCAGATTATTCAATCGTAGTTACGGATGACAGATTAAATTATTTTAGTGGGAAAGACGAACGTAACTCATAAGAAACATAAACAATCCTTTATTTTCTGAGAGCATTACACCTTTCTATTTTTTCTATATAGTAAGGTGTAATGCTAAGCATGAGACCAAAGTAGAGTAATTTTTTTCCCTGAAAGGAGAAAATACAAGAAAATTAATCATACATAAATGATAGTATCAAAAAAGCCAGCTCAAGATTTAGTTTGCGCGAGTTTTTATAATTCTCTTTGCCGAACAAATCTTTATTATTTGTATGAAAGAGGATATCAGAAAGCTTCGATATTATTTCCCAGAATAGAAAATACACTACGTGATGTTCCCCGAATAAAAATTTATTTAAGCTCGTTAATTTAATTTCATCACGTTCCTCTGAGAATCGTTTAAAAAATTATTTGGGGATTCAATAGCACTTTAATATTCAAATACAATTTTCAGCTCTGACGTCGTTTTTATCATATTATATTGAAATATTTTTTTAAAGCTTCGCCTTAGAAAATTAATGATTTAACAGCATTTTAATTGGTTTAAGGAAAATGTCAGCAAAAAACCAAAATGTCAGCAAAGATTACAAATTGCTTTTAACAGGAATAAAAATTGCTTTTTACGGAGTATTCATTACATTAACTTAATTAGAAAACGTTGAAATATTATTTACAAAAAATACAATTTTTAATTGAGAATTTATTGAAGTACTTTTATTACATTTTCAATTTTTTTTATCGATGTTGTCAATTTTACATTTATTAGTCCTTTTTTTATTGAGTATAGGCACAGAATAATAACTAGTAGCTTGTTATAGGAAAGCGCTACCGTAATCTCGCCTGATGTTAATCTGAGATGTGGTCAGTAGTATTATAATTAACAGTTTATTATTATTTCATATCTGTAGTTATGTGTTTGCTAATACTATAAAATAAAGATAAAGTCATTGGAGTGAAAAACATAACGAATAACGTTAACCTTTTGTATGAAACTTTGTCGTATTCATCGCTTCAGAATCTCATAAAATATTTTCTATTCAACTCGTGAAAATACGTGTTTTCCAATTTTATCTCTCTTCCTGTTCATTTGCTTTATTTGTCTTTACCTACCTAACTTTAAAAGATATTTCTTACTCAGCTTTTGTTCAAATAATATTGAACTATTTACGTTATTATTAATATCAACTTTAAACAGTGTGAAAACAGAAGTTCACTTCAATTAGATACTTTAAGTCATGATGTATAGAAAAACCTTAAAAATCAAACGCAAGATCTCAAAAAAAATACACCAAAACCATCACATAATTTATAATTGTATTTATTTATAACTATGATATTGCAAATGTCTATTTAATGGCTGAGTCTTGCAAAGTTTGTAAACATTTGAGACTTTGTAACAATGAAGGAATTGGAACAATTTGATAATGGGAAACTCAGAATAACTGATTGGCTTAACATGAAAACAAGCCGTGAAAAATAGCACCATTTGTGTAAAGCCGAATCTTCCGGAAAATGGTATTATTTAAATTATAATACGTGAAAACATTCGCCTTAAACTTCGTCGCACTTTGCAATGTTGTTTTAAAATATAAGGTATACAAAACAACATATTTAATAAATATGTAATTGTAATGTGTGCTTAGAAATAAACCCAAAAAAACAAATGTGATAATTTCGTGAAAAGTTTGGAAAATTAATTGTTCTGCAAAAATCAAATACAATTATAGATAAACTTCATTAAACGGAGGTAAGTTAAAGGTGATTACTAATAAATATAGGTAAATTATAGATATGTTTACATCAAAGTTTATTTTTAATAGATTAGGTACTATATTATATTATGACCTTATTAATAAATAATAACCCAAATTGTACATCAAGAACTCACCTAACACTTTATTTTGTTTCGTACAATTCCCTTTACCGTGATCGTCTGTATCCTTCGACGGGTCTAATCTATTCATTGCCAAAAAGCACACAAACATACACACACATTATAATATTTATTTATTCTAAGCAATACGTATCACTAGTACATCAATTAATTTCATATATCGTTATAATTTGGTCATAGAATATTCGCAGATGTGTCGTAATTTTGGCGGCAAAAGATATCGTGCAATACGCCAACCCTCAGTGAGGTTCTCTATCAAACTGCCGCGGCCGGTGCGTTCCCACTTTAGTTACGTATCCACTTCAGCTTTCATACCTTTACAATTGGGAAGAGATATAGGCTTTTCTTAGAATAGCGAATTAGGGCTAAAACGGAGGCATTGTAACGAACATCTGAATAATTTTAATTGAAATCTTAAGGTGGAATAATTAATTGTACGATTAGATTCGAATTATTCGCTACAAGTGGATTTGAATGGTGTTAGAGAAAATCAATGTATATTATTGTTAAACATATTAAACCAATTTATCTTAAGTATTGTATATTATGTATTTTGATTGATCACTAATCAAGTCATTTGCTGGTAATCAAAATTTTTGATTATTGTCATTACACAAACATTCTTAAGTACATTTACATTGCTTTACAAAAAACATGTCAATCTAAAACATAATTTATTTATAGTAGGCCAGTGGAAATTAACATTAAATTCGCAAAGCACGATGTAGTTCTGAATTTTTGGTATGTTGTTTGGATCAGTTAGGGTGATGTAAATCCCAAT
>CAJQZM010023314.1:0-36205 GCA_907164665.1 Colias nastes | reverse complement strand
CAGTTGTCTCCAATGTATGCTGATTCATCACCCACTGCACCAGGAGTTGTTTCATCTATGTCCATTTCATCCTCAGCCTCTGCTTGGCCTGTGTATAAAATTTAAAAAATTTTTGTTGAAAAATTCAATTTAGATATTAAATGTTGACTGTTTTAATGCACTTTAACTTTAAAACACTTAATAAACATCATTGCCTATAAGTGCCCTATAGGAATCAAGAACAAATTAAACAATGAGTTAAAAATTCCCATTTAATTCCAATAAAAATGTTTATAATTTTCTTGAATACTTTCTATAACTCACCTTCATTGCCTTCTTCTTCAACAGGATCTTCTTCATTTTCAACTGGTTCAACACCTTGTTCTAAGTCCAACAGGTCACTGCTACTAGTTGGTCCCCCATTTGTTGCTGATCAATAAAATGATTATTTTTATATAACAATGATGATAAGATCCACAAAACTACTTAAAACAATTTATAAGTATTAATTAAGTAATATATTGAACAACGAGTCGCGTGTTAAATAAGACTGGCGATGCTCAATTAGGCCATGTAACCACGCATACCATTCTGTTTATATTTATAGAAAAATTGTTATTAACCTGCATCCTCAGTTGTTTGTGCCGCATCCGAATGTTCAGTTGTGATGTTATTTTCAGCAATCTCTCCAATTGTTTCTGGTTGATTTTCAACCAAAGGCGACATTTCCGCGCCATCAGAAACATCACCATGAAGCACTGATTCTGACTCCATTTTAAATTAAACAAAAGTTCACGATTAAAAAACACAAATAAACATTGATTTTTGTTACACAATTATGAATGAAAACTCAACATTCTCAAAATTATTAACAAATTCACAAACTGTTTGACAAATTCAGAGAATCGTCCATAGTGCCCAGCCAAGTTGGATTCGGCGTCATTTTCAGTGTTGCCCTAATTTAAGTTGTCAACGTCAAGACTATAGATAATATTGTATCAAATTTAAATTTTGACTATATTAATACGAGAGACAAAAATAAAATGAATAAAAGAATACTATCAGTTGGTTAAAATATTTGTTTTTAAATAAAAATTCCATTAGTAGTACTGAAATTTAACTTAGTGCATTAATGTATTTTAACTTTACTACATAATTCTATCTGTGACGATTTTAGCAAAAAGTAAAATTATTTAATTAAATTAAATGAGTATGCTATATTTTTAATTATAATACCACGCTGCGAACAGCTAAAGCAAAAGCAAATTACTATGCAAAAGCGGAAAAAACATTACTCTTGAGAATTCAGATTGCTAGTCAGCTGCTTATAATTTATAATAATCTTCGATTAAAGAATACCACTTAATCAAAGATATATTTTATTGTAAAAAGAGTTCCATTAATTTTACATTTAAAAACTTTGTAATGAAAAAAAACGTAGGTAATTTATATTTAAACTACGTCTATCTATTGATCTTCTATTCTTCTCTCAAAATAACTGTATTATGTCATATATCCGAGTTTTAATTAATCCAATGGACCTTTTAGTAGCTACTTTTCCATCCATTACAAAATACTAGTCTCATTTAAATATTCATGAATATCCATTAACATTTAAAAGAGTCTAACTAAAAGCCTAGCTATCCTAAATTTAAAAAAATATATCCCATATTGTCGAATTGTCAACATATTGTCAATGTCAATTGTCATTATCAATAAAAAAAATTACAACAGTCAACATAGTTACTATACTCTTTGCAGTCAACAAAAGGTACATACACCTGTAAAAATAAATTTAATTTTAATTTACTCTCATTAATTTATTCTAGTTCTAAACTTAATATAAAATGAAAAACAAAAAAAAATAAGGTTAAATATTTGATTCGATGTCCCCGAATTTCATTATTTTGTGCTGTTTAATCGATAGCTGGTAGTGGATTTTCTTAACAAACTGCTTTTCTTTTCCAACTAAAATGCGTAGTTTTTGTGAAAATCGAAAATGAAATTTTTTTTTTTAAGGTTATTTTTGTACTGAAAACGACACTTTTATACCATTGTCGTATTAAAACTTCTAGTAATCTCGCACACAGGCAATATTTTAAATATATTGCCGTAATTTATTTATAACAATTTCTTAAATTATATTACCTGAAAATGTATATAGCCAAAAATTTAAGTTTGTATTTACCACGTATTTACGACATGCCACAGATAATAAATGTTATATGACGCGTTCACGATTGTAGATAATAAACATAATTAGAAAGTGATTTTTAAAATGAATTTGTCAAAAACAATTTTAATTTAGAAAGCATTTGATATTAACAAAAATTTTACGATACATAAATAAAAACAGGTTGTTTAAACCTACGTAGTTTTTTTTTTTTTTGTTTGAGTGGGAATCGCCCTAAAGTCGCTTCTGGCACTCGCCGGCCGCTGCCGCGGCACGCTCGCTTCGCTCGCTCGGCTCGTGCGGCAGTTCAAACGTTAACCTAACACGCTCGTCGCTTCGCTCCTCGCTACCTATTTGAATACTAAAAGTAAAAGTTAATCGTTTTTAAAAACTGAAGCAAGTGGGCTATAAAAAAAAAACATTAAAATGCATCATTTATACTCTATGATAAGCTAGTATATTTGTATTGCTAATCTGTGATCTGCGTCATATTAACTATTAACTAATCTGTGTTATCTGTGGCTTGTTGTGAATACAAACTATAATTGTTAAAATAATATTTTAACAAAATAAATTGTAATATGTAAATAAAGTAATAGGTACGTAAATATATTTAAAAATAATGCGTGTGAGTGTGATAATTAGACATTTTGATACTATAATGGCTTAAGATTTTACTTAAAGTTGCGTTTTTAGTACAAAAATAACCTTAAAAAATATCATTTTCAATTTCGATTTTCACAAAAACTACGCATTTTTGTTGGAAAAGAAAAGCAGTTTGTTAAGAAAATCCACTACCAGCTATCGATTAAACAGCACAAAATAATGAAATTCGGGGACATCGAATCAAATATGCAGCCGAATGTTGAAATGTATAAGTATCGAGAAAAAAAAAATAGTATTCATATTACACTACCTGTGATATCAATAGTGATGTTATAACTATCGATATGGTGGCTGCGAACGTCCCCTTGTACCCACGCTCGAGCAGCGCGTACCCCATCACGAGGTCGAACACCACGTCACAGAAGTAACCAGCTAGCGATATCACGTTGAACAGCACGTCGCAAAGGGGCAGGAACTCGGCCATTTTATTACATTTCTCATACTATGTTGTCATGAGGTGGGGCATGGCTGTAATGAACAAATACTAGCTGTTATTTTCGTAATGTAGCGTAATAGTCTTCCTCGATAAATTAACTATTCATTTTTTTTTCATATTATACCTGAGTCCTGATATTAGAGCATTCAATCAACCTTAACATTATAATATTACCAGTCTGATTTACAAATAAGCGGTAGAAAGTATAGAAAAGATTATTCCCTCCCGTCAACAGCACAATTAATTGCTCTACAAATAGTTACTATAATTTAAAATGTTTGGTATTTCAAACAATAAATTTTTAAAAATACATAACATTATATTATTATATTATAATAAATGAATTGAATATAAATAAAGGAAAAAGGAAAATAAATTGCGTAATAATTGCGTATAAAGGAACGCGACGGCTTCGAAAAACGCGTGAAGACGTTGCACGTCAAATCCAACTGTCAATTGTCATTTGTCAAAGTAAACTTGTTAAGACTTAAGCAGTGTTCGGAACCGTACGATAATTATTGTACAAACACGATAATTTTGTGCCTACGTACGATGTACGATAGCATAGTATTATCGTGCGATAATTTCTATCATGCAAAATTCGAGAATTTATATTATTTCACCCATACAAATATGAAATTTTGACGTGTTTCATATTATCGAACTTTCATGGGTTCATAACAGTGAAAATTTGTCAGATTGAATTTTAAACTTGGCGCGTTTATTGAACATAAAGTGGAAATGGAATCGGTTCAGGTCTATAGACTCTGTACCACGCGTAAAACCAAAGAGTACATAATGAATAGTAGACTATAGGGACTTGCATACTTATCAATATTACAATTTATATGATTTATTGACTTAAAATTCACTTTATTCAAAAAAGTACGATAATTTCGAACCATAAACGCCTAATAAACGATAATTTTACGCCCCTGGTACGATAATCAGCTCACTTCAGGTTGCTAACACTGGACTTAAGGAATGCCGTGCCGAGTTGTGATTGTTGTTTGAAAACAAGTTTAGAATTTCTAGTAATTTCTTAGTTAGTTAATTAAAAATGTCGAATTATACAGATCTAGTGAGTAAAATAGGAAAAGACAGTTCACGGGCGGCGTGCAAAAAGTGCGGTTATGCAGGACACCTTACGTTTCAGTGTCGAAACTTTATAAAAGTAAGTTTTCGTATCCGTTAAAAATATATTTACTGGAATTTAAGAACTTTTATCCTCGTAGTATTAAATTGTGTAATGTAATTTTTATATTCTTAGTAAGCATGCTTTGAAATATGCATTAGAAGTAAAATTATAATACACTAGCTTACCGCCCGCGGCTTCGCCCGCTTTGACTTAAACCTAATAAATTATATACTAAAACCTTCCTCTTGAATCATTCTATCTATTAAAAAAAACCGCATCAAAATCCGTTGCGTAGTTTGAAAGATTGAAGCATACAAAGGGGACATATGGACAGAGAAAGTGACTTTGTTTTATACTATGTAGTGATTTACCTACTTTGTTTATTTGTCAATTAACACATAAGTTATGAATTAAATAAAAATAATCATAAATGAAACATCTTTATCATAGTTTAAAGACATATAGCTGTTATACTCTTGACAATATCTGTAGATAAATAATACCTACCTTATGCAATCTGATGAAATAAAACATAAACATTTTTTTTCTTTCAGGTAGATCCAAATAAGGAAATAGTACTAGATGTGAGCAGTACCAGTAGTGACAGTGAGCAAGAATATGCAACGCCATTACAGACTTTACGAGAAGCAGAACTGCGGCAGAAATTAGAAGAGAAGTTCAAGAAGGCGAAAGAAAAGAAGAAAAGTAAGAAGAGAAAGAGATCAAGGTATGTAATTATTAAAGTTTTAATTCCCTTTGTAATTGTAATGTATATTATATATGCATCAAGGACATCACGCTACAAGCAATGGGCGACATGAAGGCGGCAGCAGTGGACAATGTGTCGCAGCCACCCTACTGGTTTCTATGTTATTCTAAGAAATGACCGCATTCCTTCGTGTCACTAACAACACGTCATCTGCTGCTGCCTCTTGTTGTCTGTTACATTAAGTGTGCGAAGGTTTTAAAGAAAATTACAAGTATCCTCACTAAATAAGGGCAATGTGGGACTTTTGACACTAAAAACTCAGTCTCTACAAAAATTTGGCTCTCTGGTGTTTTGTTGTTACTACAAATGTCTATCTTAAATGTAGTTTTATTACATTCAAATGCTTTATAAATGAGAATTTTTTAAAGAATAGAAAAATTTCTTAAATAAATTTGTCTTTGAATTTTGAGTACAACATTTTCGAGACCATAAATCTTTATAGCATATTATTACAGACCAAAGAACTTAATGTGAATTTATTTTTCAGATCCTCCAGTACATCGTCAAGTTCGTCATCATCATCAGATAGTAGTAGTTCACATAAAAAGAGGAAAAAGAAAAAGAAATCAAAGAAATCACATAAAGAGAAGAAAAAAAGTAAAAAATAGTTAGCTAAATAAGACTTGAAAATGGAATGTGTTCAATTATGTGAATTTTATTAAATTTTTTAATGAAATACTATTTTATTGCGTTTAATTTAGTATCCATTTTTGCTCCATTCTCAACTCTATCATCAATTTTAATCAAAATTTAATGAATTTAAAGCATTGGTTTCCTAATGAATCAATACAACAAGCACTTTTTGTATGTTTCACTTAAGTTGTAATAATAATATTATATCTAGTGATTAGAAGAAAAATATATTTAAAGAAGTATCATCTCTACGCTACAACTTTTTGTTGTTGTCTACTCTTAGAATGAAATTTCCTGCTGTTGTTTCATCAATCCATCATAAAAAAAAAAATAAAGAAAAAGAATATAATTATATCGTCTTTCAAGTAAAGTTACACACAAATTAATATATTTTACGAGTTAACAGTAACTATTTTATAAACAAACAATGAAAACATAATGTCAACAAGTCCATTTGCTATTTGATACATTAATTAGGTAATCGGAACAGATTAAACATCTATCAAAAGTAAAAACAAATTTATATACTTTTTTACTCATTACAATTTTGATGGTTAAAAGCATTACTTGCCTTTAAAATGTGGTAAAAAAAATAATTGTGAGCGTAAGAAATAGGCATTCATCAAAAAATTCATATCAACATCTTAAGAAATGGTTTATTAGAAATAGATAACAGACTTAACTATAATAACTTTGAATTCTAAAAATTTAGTTATTACAGATATTGTTGGTGCTATCTTTCTAAACTCGAGAATAATAATTAAAGAGAATGTTAGTTTAGTGAGTAGATGTAAATGAATGGATTCTTCCATATTTGTTTTGTTTGTGAAGAAACTTGGGTCAACTATGTACAGGAATAATAATATATGAGCAATATTTTATGGAGCTGGGCAAGTTCTGCAGTCAAGTCATAATCTTTTCCAGAAACTAACAATTAAAGCATATGTTAATTGAACAATTCTTGCTTTATTATGTACAAAACATTTACGAGTTGTAGATGTAACTTAAAAGTGTTATTATTTTGGTAATAAAGTACTGATGTTTATAATACATAGGATAGCCACATATTTGTTATATGACTCACATTTAAATCAGGTTCTTTTACTTACTGTGGTGTAGGAATTTGTATAGAATCTCAAATGAAGGTTACATTAATAAATTAGAACGTGAAAACATTTGAGCTCAATTCGTAATAACTAATAATTGTTTTCACTCTTGTTACAATAGAAAGTAAGTTTAGACGCACGTTTTAGATTAATCAAACGACTATTATAATCGCAAATTGTTAAATAAGTTTATATATCTACATAATTAACATAGATTTATGTGATTGTTTTTCTACATTACTAAAGTTATGAATGAAATACAAGTTTAACTTACTTTTTTTGCTGAAATTCCTTGAATAGTTAACTATAATCACACATCACTCATTTACTAGAACTAGTAAACAACAAAATATATTTAGATAACTATTTAAACCTCACTTAATAACTATTGCTAACTATTATCACAATACATATGTAGGTAATTAAATTAAAAGTTTAAATATTTTGGTTAAGTTTCAACAAAGTTTCTAAGTACATGTCAAAAGTTCACACACAGTGCCGCCATCTAGTGGGTGGTATGCGAGACACGCGAAAGCTCGATCGATTGGTCGCTGTGGGAATGATATTTGTCACATTGAACGCATTCAGATTAACAATTTAAATTCTTGCTAGACTTTGTGCTTTGAATCATTTATGAGTTGAATATAACTCTTTTTCGTCAGCAAATGGCTTATAACAAGATCTTGGTCCGTCATGTGTCTTATAGGCTTCCTCTCATATGAACGAGTATTCGGTCTAAAATAATAACATCAGTTTAAGTTGTATACGTAGTATATTATTATTAGTCTGTGGTTTAAGTGTAAACTTTTAAGTTGAAGTAAATTAAAGTAACTTAACAGAATCGAATCAAACCTTAAACAATGCATGTTACATCTGTGCAGTAAAATTAAAAAGCCAGGCAATATAAAGTGTAATGATGATTTTTCCTCCGAAATCAATTTTATTAACTGTAAAGGATCACTTTTCATATCTGATAAACTGCAGATTCTATCCTGAAACAAATTAAAGCCGGAACTAGTATAATTTAAATCAAAGAATTTAATATACTATGTACGAATCTATCGAATGGATTTTAAATATTATGTTTCTTATATTTTTATCGCGCCTGTTTGGCTTCGCGGTGCAATTTATAAGTTGCCACTTAAAAGTATAAAAATATTCTGTACATGATTAAAAGAATAATAAAGCGATATCTATTAATTTATTAAAAAAAGCAATAGGAGCGCTCTGTGCATACATTTTTTATAAAATAGAATATTATAATGCGAAGAAGACAATTAGGTTTATTCGTTGTTACCTCAGTAAGCATCACGACGTCATGTTTCTGAGCTTCTAAATTCATCAAAGTGTCCTTGGTGTACCTTTCACATTGTTTACTAACGTCTTTTACGCATTGCGTGTACAATTGTTTGTTGAAATTGCATTTATTCTTGAGGGATAGTGCCGCTTTGGTTGCCTTAAAAATAGAACAAAGCTCTACCTATGCAATTTTTAGGAGTTGAATTAGGTCCAATAGGTACAATTTAAAATATTTTTTAAAATATAAAGAAGATCGAATAGAATACTGAAGCTGTTCAAATATTTAAAATTGCACACATCATTCGGTAAATAGATACACAATATATAGATACCTTGATAGATACCTACTCTTGGCAGAAGGTATGTACAGTATACTTTATTATGCACGATCATAATCAACAAATAAGATATAAATTATTATAATATGTACATGCGTTACTTATACCTACTATATTATATTACATACAAAAAAGAATAGACAATAATATAATTAATACATAAGTACTTCAATCTTCAATTAATTTTAAATACCTAAGTACCTAACATTAGAAGTTAAAATTTTGCTTTATGGTAACGCGGGAAAATTTGAATCTTACCTCTTTAATGAAGATTTAACAAAACAAATAAGATATTAAATTATAATATGTACATGCGTACTACTTATACCTATACTACCTATATTATATTCAAGATTATATTATTACATACAAAAAAAATTGACACTATAAATACGTACAATACAATCTTCAATTAATTTTAACGTTTAAAAATAAATTAAAATTTTGCTTTATGGTAACGCGGGAAAATTTGAATCTTACCTCTTTAATATCTTTAAGAAGTTGTAACGACTGCTGATTATAACTGTAATATAATTTTAGTAGAATATTTTTGGTTAACATGACCAAGTCTCGTTGCGTTGGAACTTCATAAGGCCCAATGTTTTTGGGCGATTCTTCTTCAGGACATTTGAATTTTGTTTTGTTTTTCACTGAGATTTTGTTTGTTGTTGTGGATAGCATGGATTTTGTTTCACGTATTCGTTTGGATATTGATGAATGATGTTTAATTTTCTGAAAAAAAGGAAAGTTAAATGCAAAAATCTATTAATTTTCAATTATGTACCCAGATGTTTTATTCAATAATACCTAATGCATTTTATATACGTACCTACTTAATCATTTATTTATTAAAAAAAAATCTTCCTATTTTCTCTGGCTTACCTCATGTTTCTTTGTTGTAGTTCCTTCATCTGCGGAATTAAAAATATTGATTGTATCTGTACTAGTTACCAACGTGGAACCTGTAGCATCGAATCCACGAAATAACTCGTATTCTGCATATCCGGAACAGCATACGAACATCAAGGCAATTATTGGTATATCTGTGGTAATTAAAAAAAAGTAATAAGATTTAATTATTTGCATTTTATAGCATTGTACTGTGACATTGTGCATTTACTAGAAGAAAAAACATGTAATTCTTTCTTAATAGGTAGTTATTACGACATTTAATGCAGATTAAAAAAATATTTTTGACTTTTTTACATATTAGGACACTGCATGAAAGTCGCATGGTAATGTTTGATTTGATTCCAATCATTTATCATAATATGCTAGAATTCTATTAGACAAAATAATACGTTAAAATTTATCATATTTTTGTATAGGTACCTAGTATAATTTTTAAGTAGATTTGAAACTCTTGGTATGATCAAGTTCATCTGAAAAATTGCACGTTTCTTTAGTATTCTTAAGTACTAGAATCCATTGCAAAGAAGCTAATTGGAATCTATTTCAAAAGATCGAAATAAAACCAGCCTTAGATAAGGTCAGGGTAAAAGATGACATTACACGACTGGGTATAAAGGGCTCTGCTTCAAGAGGATTCAATTGATCTGAACTACCACTTACGACCTGATGAGAAAACAATTATCCGATTTACAGATATCTGGCATTAATTAAGCTGTTTACACTGAATTATTAGAAGTATTAAAGAGGTATTCAAATACATATTGAGAAGAAAGAAATTATTAGTTTAAAATACTAAGAAGAAAATTTTCAGGAACGATTTTTACTGTTAGTAGGATAGTTATAGTTAGTAGGATGTATCTATAGGTTTTTACCTCATTAAAATGTTAAAATATTTTCATATTTCATAAGATTTGTAGTTATAGAACTATTAAAATTATATTTATTTAATAAATACATACATGTAAGCATAGTGCTATTCGTCCAGGCGTGTTGTGTTTACGTTCGCTCCAAATCTGAAACTTGACTGAAGCGGCCTTTTTGCTATAAGTTGACTGGTTAAAACATACTGCTTCAAGTTTTGTTTGCTTTTGCCACATAAATATACATTGTAAAAAATATTTTGTTAAGCTTTTGTGCCTGTTTATTGCGTTAAATAAGAAACTACCTAATAAGTAGTTAAATAGTATTTGTTAAGATATTTGACGTCGTAAATATTTACTTAAGATTTAAAAAAAGTATAATTAATCTATTATAGAATATCAATGCGTTTAATTGAACGACTAATACTTTAAAAAATGCAAAATACAGGCAAGATTTTCTTTACGATTACGAATTTTTATTTCTCAGACTCCTACCACCACAATTTCAGAGAGCGATATATTTCAACTAGTCATGTAATACTCTAATGTTTACAAACACTATTTGTTCAACATTGCTGATAAGCGATATTGGCGAGCGGAAATAAAAAACCTTTTGATTATTACATTGAGAGAAATAATGAGTCCCTCGTGAGTTCCCTTTGAGCCTCTTCCTAGCTTTAATAAATTGACAAGGAAGTAGTATTATTGATTTGTAACAGAAACAGGTGATAAATATTGTCGTGCTTGTATAAATAAAAAAAGTGAATGAAATGGAATTTTTTCAAGACCACTAAGTACCTACATTATTTTAATTTTAAAGACATTCCTTCTATTAAAATATAACCAGCATTGAATGGCAGATAAATTTAAAGATAAACACATAAAGTGGTATGTTTTATGGTTTTAAAAATATTAATATCATATAGTTACTTATCATATACAAAAGAAAAGCAAAAAATATCTACCCTTCAATTTTTTCTAAAGAAAAGGTTAAGTCCACAGAAGTCTGAGAAGAAGCTGTAAAAAAGCATGGTTAAATTTATATTTCTATACAATGTTCATTATAATTTAAGAAAACCGATAAGTTGACATACATATTTCTATTGAAATAATTGATTCTTGGAATTTGTATTGAAGTATTGAGCTTTTCATAGGTTGCCATAGCAACGACAATTTTGTTTGCAATCAATATATTTATTGAAAACAACTACCTAATATTATAGTGCTTGAATAAGGCTTGAATATAGTGATAAAAATTTATTTAATACACGTAAAAATAATCTATTTCTTAAAAACTAACCAGTTATTTTTCCAAACATCATTTTAAATACGGTAAAATGGATAAACCCCTCAACAAAGAGGATATAGCTGCAATGGAAGGGCAGCTCCGTCAAAGCATGGAGGAGGATCGGAAGTATTGGCGCGTCAACGATGTTAAATGTGACGCCATACATACTGCGAAGAGCTATGAGGAGTTTGCGTAAGTTACTTCTAATTATAGAGTCTAAAATAGAGTATAGAACGGTAGGAGTTAGTATAATGTATCCAACATGCTTAGGCATATTGCCTCTGTTGCAATCTCGACTATAAGGAAGACATCGGTATAGAACCTATGTATTAGAACTAAATATTTTATGTGACAACTACTACCAGGAACCACCTGGCCAGCGTCAAAGTAAACTAGGTATCTACAATATTAGGTACCTAATCATTGAGCGGAATGCAATAAAAGTTTTACTCTTAATAATTTTACTATAAAAACTTCCAATATTTGATATTTTAATTTTCATTTTATGTTGTTACAGAGATAGAGTCGCAGCAGCTCACTTGCGTCCTTTAGAAAAAAATGATTTTAAAAATAAAGCAACTAGAGGATGGAATCAATTCTCCACTAACAAAAAAGATGACGAAGAATAATATCAATTGATTGTTTTTTATAATAAAAGTACATAAATAATTAACGTGTTTTATTTTGAAGTTTCATTTCATCTGATAATAATAGGCTTTCAAAAATCAGGACTTGTTAAGATTTACTTTTAGGGTTAGACATGAGAATAATAATTTCAATTTTGGTGTGAGTGCTTTCTTTCTTGGGGTTGTAGAAGCGACGGTCGTTTCTGTCCATAGGTAGTAAGGGCTTGAAGTACCAACCATATCTAAAATGAAAATATCCGCATTCAAAATAGATCGTCAAGCCAATATCAAATAAATTGCTCCTTAATTATATTACATATTATATACTATACAATTCTTTGCAGTACATATTGATGTTTCACACGGCATGTGCTATCTTTTCCTAAACAGCAGAAAATAATAATATAATTCTAGCCTGAACTTAGACAAGTTCAAGTTCAAATGTTGCCTCATTTTAAGTACCTATCATGAAAAATAGAAACTTTATCACTAGCAACTTTTGAAATATATAATTAATGCACATTATGTAATAATTAATAAGCAAATGCGTCCCGACGCGGGCGGATTCGGCGATTTCATTTTGTTATAGTAGCAATAAAACCCCGGTGCGGTTATATATTTCAGGTTTGACATATATTTTTTTCAACTGAAATTTGTGAGTCTTACACTTGGTTCTCAGTAGCAGGCGATGGATACTTGCTATGTGGTCCCATAGATCGCGTCTGAGCTACATTGTGGTGATAATTGTCAACTTTTTCCGTTTGTTCCTTTGATTCCGCCTTCAGCTGGTCATGGGCTGCGTAGAACTTTGTAGCCACGGGTATTGCTGTGCAGGAAAAAAATATTTTGTTATTAATATAGCTATTTTATGTTATGAATTATTTGATTGATTAGTTTTAATTTGAATTAAAATCTCTCTTATTAAGTTTTTTTTATTGTAAAGAACTGGTACACCAACCTTGTTAATAAGCTTCTAATCTTATCTTATCTTAATCTTAATATAATATATAAATCTCGTGTCACAATGTTTGTCCTCAATGGACTCCTAAACCACTTAACCGATTATAATAAAATTCGCACACCATGTGCAGTTCGATCCAACTTGAGAGATAGGATAGTTTAAACATGTAGGTACCACGGGCGAAGCCGGGGCGGACCACTAGTAATATAATAAATCTAAACTTCCACAGAGTTTAGTTGAACTATTTATTTCGTTCGAATTATTTACTTCACTAGCTTAGTTAAAACTAGGTGGAGGAAAATCTATAATATTTAGATTTTAGGCATTTACTATTATTTAGATTTACATGATGGATGTTTCTCAGTCTTGAAAATATCTAAACACAATTGATGTACTACAGTGTATAGAATTTTAGTAGTAAATGTATACGTACACCCAAAATTCGGTCTGTAAATTTTATAATTCCTAAAATTTTTCACTTCTCGGTATATGATTTCATTGAGCATGTGGATGTCAATAGGCATTCTCGTGCCGAACGTACATTTCCCTTTGTCACCCATTTTTGTACTGAAAATATTGGAAATTTCTTGAATAAGTTTTATTTCATGAGACCTTTTACCAAAGTAACATACTTAAGATTTATTAATTTCCCGCCAAATATCTAACCGTTCACATCCCTTTCATTTTTTTTTAATAAAAGAGATTTAAGAAAAGACCATCAATATAAAGTTTGCTTAGCTTTTATGAGGCTCATCAACATTTTTAGATATACCCAAATGTAGGTATTTACTTACTCTATTAGCAAACAAAAAGTTTACCAACCCAGTGTCTTGAAATGCATATACATATATATTTTTTAAAATAACCAAATGAATCTAGTTAACTTAATAAGACGTGTCTACATTATCAAGATTAAAAACCAAACGTGAATGAAAATTCGTTATGTACTTACAAATTTAATTGTATCAAAATTATTTTGTAAATAAATAGCTGCGATTATTGAATGAGAATGTCACAACATTGTTACGTCATTTATATTATTAAAAACCATCTGTGCAGGTTTTTAATTTAATTATAAACTCTGTAGAGGTTACATATCGTTTAGAGCAGTGCGCTAATATTATGTACAGCAAATAGGATAAAATGTAATTCTTAAAACCGATCCCAACTAATACGAGACGAAAGTGGGACAATGTAAAAACTGAAAGATACCTTATAAATCATTATAATATACACTTCATACATCACAATATTAGTATATTAATACGTAATTTAAGGTGATTTAAGTTTTGTAAGTCGTGTTCTACTCCATTAAAACTTCTCATATTTTACAGGTGCATGAAATACAGTAGTTGTGATTATCCCGTGTTGATAACTTTAATGTCGGCGACTAATTAGTTCAGGGGAGGCAGATTACATCTAGATGAGGGCTTAATTGCTATCTACCTGTTGATATAGATACCTTGGGAACACTTTCTTAGTGTATTTTGATATCATGTATGTTTTATTTAGGAGAATTATTATAAGTATTGTAGAGATGTATGGCTAGGTAAGTAGTTGAAGAAAAATGTCAGTTAACACTTTTTTCTTGTAGAAGATAGAGTAAGTTTAATGTATACTAATATTATAAAGCTGTAGAGTTTGTTTGTTTGTTTGAACGCGCTAATGGATAATAGGAACTACTGGCTGTTTTGAAAAATTCTTTCGGTGTTAGATAGCCCAATAATCGGGGAAGGCTATAGGCTATATTATAATATCATCACGCTAAGACGAACAGGAGCGGAGCCACGCGGGTGAAACCGCGTAGCGCAGCTAGTATGTGATATGGGGGATAGAGGTTGCCACGATGTTTTTAGTTTAGATTTTTGCAAAATTCGGCACCTATTCCTGACTTCAGTCTCTTGTCCCATAAATTATCAATAGACAAATTTTCAGTTAACTTAAGCTATTACATCAAATTATCCTTCCTTTTAGTTAGGGGTTAAATTTAACAAACAATATTTTTCTTCTGAGAAATTTCCAATATTTTATTACAATACGATTTTAATAATTCATTTCACAATATCGCTTTCAAAATCGGAACCGGGATAATAGACAATAAACTCTGCAGAGTTGAACAGGTAAATAAAAATCCAATAACTACGTCTTGTGCGGGTGAGGTGGGATGAATTTAAAAACGTTCTTATATCGGCCATTCTTAGCGTTCCTACTATGGGAGTGGAGCACTCAGGGTTGGAATATGGTTAGAGGCGTAGAGACTTTTTTTATTTTTTATTTTGAAAAAAAGTTTTGTGAAGATAAGACGTTTTACGAATGAATATTGAATTTAATGTTTGTTTTGTATACTGTTTGTAAATAAATACGGTATCTATATTATATGTATAAAAGATGAGAGGCCAGATCAAATAAAATAATATTAATTATTAAATTATAACAGAATTTAAAAAAAAAAAGCTTGGGATTGTTGAATATTTACCCAAGTTAAAAAAATAAACATGTTTCATATTACTAGTCAACATGACGGTGTACAATACTTCAACCATTTTCATAAAGCAACATATGCATAGACGAGTTTTGTAGATAATACATTAAATGATATTATGTAGAGTCAAGTTCTAAATAAACTACACATGAAGAATTTTCCTCGCTTATATTCAATTATTTTTATTATATTATAATCAAGTCTAATGAATCGCTCCGTCCATGACGCAAAAGAAAGCGTAAATTCCGATCGGCGATCGCGCGGCAATATTGTGGGTATCCGCGAAATCGACATCCAGCGAGACAACTATTTCATAAGGCGGATAATTGAAATATCCGCAAACGCCCCGCCTCCTAATGGGGATGTCGGATGGAGATGCACTTGGAGAGATGACAATTATTAATACGTCTTTTTATATCACACATTACGTAAATTAGTTTTAGGTGGCTTGAGAGTCCTATGCCACTACTGAGTTAAAATGGACAACACAGCAGAAAGCGGTAAATTTTAATAAAACAACAGAAAACTTCAAGATTTATAGGTAAGTAGTTCTATACGTATTGAAGATACTTATTTTATAATTTTTTTTACCAAATAAATTATTTTTCTTAAAAGATGTCTTCTTCTTCTAATACGAATCTATTGAACTGTTTTTGACGTGACAACGTCTTAAATTAGGTTGCGGCTGGGAGTCACTTATGAAAAAGTGTAACGCTCGGTAACGTTACGATGAGTCACCGAACGAGAGAGAGGCCCGCCGAATGCCTTGCGTCTCTCTCCCACTCAACTATGATCGAGAAAAAGACGTTGTCACGTAAAATCTTCGCCCGTAAAACCGACTTTACAGGCAACCATTTTTTTAATTAATAACATAGACCCATAGTAATTTGTACAATTATCTGGTGGCTGATCATCATAAAACTTTTAGCAAAGTTTACATTGCAACTCGTAGGTGTACCACAAGCCTTATAAAATGAATTCCCATAGCGGGTGGCGAGGCAGGCGTGACAAGAGCCGTTTAATGAGCACCTGTAAACGAAGGACCTATCTCCTTACAATCTATGAGATCCTGGTAGATTGATTTAGAGTATCGATATTTTTTTGGGATTTGATTTAGAAAGATTCTTTTAAAGTGCTAATGGAATTAGATACGCAAGTACGAAAGATAACACGATTCAATAGGGAAAGATTTGAAAGGATGATTGATTCTGTAAAGAAAAAACGCTGTATATTCAATTTTATTGTTGAGTATACTAAACTTTTTATTATCATATAATTTCATACTGAATAGAATGCTACCAAGCCCATGAAAACCCATTATACATAACATGACAAATCTCTCTCAATTAAGATAATACGATTCTAATTAAAATACTATAGAATCGCAAGAATTAATGAATTAATTACAGGCTACGGCCGTTCAGCGGAATTTTAATCATACCAATTTTCTGTAAGCTGTTTTACCACAGACTATATCGTTTTCATACTATATTTAATCTGTTATACGTCTTAAGCACGGCGTTCTAAAGAAAGTATTTTACCAAAAATATATTTAATATTATAAGTAGTAAAAAAGTACTATTGATTAGTTATTAGATACGTATTTAATATTTATCATATTTATATGACGTTTTTTCATCACTTTTTCATCGAGAAATAAAGATTTACGAATAATAAAAATGAAGGAAAAATAATTGAAGAGTAATACATAACAATAGAATAAACAACATCGATAATAATATAAATAATATCAAATGAATAAATCGTGAAGTTTATTGCGTTTTATCTGTATTTGATGTACCGACTTGAAAAAAGGCACTATAATTCATTTTACTTCGAGCTCAATATATTATACGAGAAATACAGAGAAAACATCAAAATGCTTTGTAAATTGTTAGCAAAAAAGTCATTGTACGTAGAAAAATTTAACTTCGTGAAGAATGTTTTCTGAAATTACAGCTAGAGATTGCTTAAGAACGAAATCATGGCGGGGCAATTTATGAAAGGATAAATATTTTTCTGTAATTTAAGAATATTTTCAAACATTAGATAATAAATTGAGTAAGAGGTAGAGGTCGGTAGATAGTCAGGTAGAGTAGCTTTGTGTTATACATACAGTGGTGGACGTTTAATTAGAAACACGTAACACGATGAAATAGTCATCAAATTCATTTAACATATTTTATGTATTAAGGTATTAGAGATTAAGTATTATTTCATATATAATAGAACACCCGTTTATCTAGTTTTAAAAGAAATTGCTTAATTTTAATCAAACGTTAGCTTAAATTAATAAAATTAAACAACTTTGAGTGAAGTCTGATTTCCGAGTATTTTCAGTCTGGACAACAAATTAGAAACAGCATGGTTCGAGTGTTCCAAAGTCAAAATCTGTTGAAATTCCGCAAATATTTTTTTCTTCTACAAATATTTGCACTGTTTTTTAAACATTCCATCTAAAAGTTTCTGAAAATTAATTAACTTTGCAGTAAAAATGGGTAAAAGTAAGATTTGTGACCCATCAACAAGAAAAATAATTTTAAGTTTACATTTTGACAAAAACTGGAGTTACAGGAAAATTGCAAATCATTTAGAGTGTTCGTTAGAAATATATTCAATGCTATAGTTTATTTAAAAGAGCCTGGTACTTCCGATCAAGTGCCTAGAAAAGCTCGACCATGAAAAACCACTGCACGCGAGGATAGGCAAATGATTCTTTTGGCAAAGATGGATCCATTTAAAAGTTCAAATTCTATTATAAAATTAGTTTTTTCCGAGGATGAACCTCGCAATGTGTCGATGAGATCGGTTCGCAGGCGGTAATTTGAAGCAAAATTTTTTGGAAGAGACGCCTGGAAAGTACAGCTTCTTACTGGGCAGTACAGGGAACAACGATTTTCATTTACTTCTTAAATATTGCTAGTGGACAGTCCGCCAGTGAAAAAGTTTTATTTTGGGACGAAACTCAAATTAATTTAATCAATTCTGATGGCAAAGGATACGCGCGTCGTTCAGTTAACCAGGCCTTAGATAATAAATAAACAGTTCAGCATGGCGGAGGAAACATGACACACAACAAACATAGTATGGGCACGTATGGGGTTGTTTTTAGATTGTTATAATCTTTATAGACAACAACGGCTTTACAACGTCGTGGCTTAGATTGTATAAGATTTTAACACGTTTGCAAAAACATATTTTCTAATAGAATTGGAACCTTTAAATGGATCCATCTTTGTGAAAAGAATTATTTGCCTATGCTCGCGAGCAGTGGTTTTTCATGGTCGAGCTTTTTTAGGCACTTAATCAGAAGTACCATGCTCTTTTTTAAATAAACTTTAGCATTGAATATCTTTTTATCGAACACTCTAAATGATTTGCAATTTTCCTGTAACTCCAGTTTTTGTCAAAATGTAAACTTAAAATTATTTTTCTTGTTGATGGGTCACAAATCTTACTTTTACCCATTTATACTGCAAAGCAAATTAATTTTCAGAAACTTTTAGATGGAATGTTTAAAAAACGGTGCAAATATTTGTAGAAGAAAAAAATATTGGCGGCATTTCAACAGATTTTGACTTTGGAACACTCGAACCATGCTATTTCTAATTTGTTGTCCAGACTGAAAATACTCGGAAATCAGACTTCACTCAAAGTTGTTTAATTTTATTAATTTAAGCTAAAATTTGATTAAAATTAAGCAATTTCTTATAAAACTAGATGAACGGGTGTTCTATTACATATGAAATAGTGCTTAATCTCTAATAAGTTAATACACAAAAGTAAATAAATTTGATGACTACTTCATCGTGTTACGTGTTTCTAATTAAACCTCCACCACTGTATATTTAACACTACTTAATAAAAATATTAGGAATCTATTGAAAATTACGCGATGGTTAGCCAAAACTACAATGTCACGGGGCGAAGTTCCCGCATGAGTTGACAGCTAAAGGGTAGATTGTGATGTTAGGTTAGGTCGGGATATGAGATTAATTTTTTACTACATAACTACATCTTTTTATATTTGTAAATTCTAATGCCTTCTCTTTGTGGTGGTTGTTACTTTTTCTTTTTATTATTAACAAATATTAAAATTAAAATAAGAATAATTTGCCTGTAAGTATTAGAAAATCATACAAGGTAATTAATATAAATTTTCAAAAATATATAGGTAAGTAATCTTTAATATCTTAGCAACATCATCAATCTCAGTTTTTTAGTATACCTAGTAATTTTCAATCTATGATGATATTCTATTACTTATATTCGTATTATTTTTCTATTGGTATATTTATAGCAGACAATAATAAATAAATAACAAAAATCAGACTTACTTCTAAATATTTTCTACGTCGATTTCATTATTAAACAACGAAGTAAAGCTCCCAGTAATTAAAATATACTCCATCAGGAAGCCATCGAAAACGCAATATCACAGTCACAACAAAAAACTGAATTCGAACAATTTTAAAATACGAGAAATTGCGCGGGAAATGCAAAAACAAAATAGCGCGCCAAGGTACAAGGTCGGGTGAAGCTTACGGGTTTTGGACTGGGACGGACTTGGTTCGAAAAGAGCCACAGATAAATAATGCTCATGCTTTTTTTTTTGCCTAGGCACAGGAATAGTTGAGAATTGAGATGTACTTGATTAAAAGTTATTTGCAAATTAAATCGTAATTATATAATTGCATGATTGTTGCATATAGAAAAACAAAAATTTTTGTAAAAATATTTAAATTTAAATAAAAAATCTCAATCGAACAGAAATTACAAATTAAGATCCTAACTCGACAAAAAGATTCGAATTTCTTTGCCTAATATTATGATTCATTTACTATCTAATAAAATTGTTATTTACTTGTCAAAATTCAAATATAAAATATACCTCAACTATGTCCTGAAAATATGTAAAACGTACTGTATTAAAATTAAACATCCCACAAATATCTTCATCTAGTTAAAACTAGGGCCCCTCCACTTTACCAGGGCCCCAGAAACACCGTGAAAGCGGTTCCCTCATCCTTGTTCCGCTAGGTCCTTCATTTCAGTCGTCTGTCCTATCTGCTTGCAGATGCACGCCTACGCCACTCAAAGTTTGTTCACACCGGTCGGTCTAAAGTTCTATGTTTAGGTAAGTCATAGATTATAATTTTTTTTATCTGTGCATCGAAAACAAAATGAAACTGGTTTTGGCGCGTTCGTTTTTTAAATGCAATTATAAAATTAGACGTAAGTTTTGCTAAATGTGTTTTTTAATTAATCATGTAATTTAAAATTTGTTTGATATCGGTGCAATTATTAGTTAGTTAAAATTTTCTTACTACAAACCTGTACATGACAAATAAGGAAATTATTGATACCTAATTATTTAAATTAGTGCGTAAGTTTAAAGTTTTACATTTCATTGTTAAACCATAATTGATATAACGTACGTAAATACGTAAAGTGTAAGTAAAATTTGTCTTTAAGTATTTTTTTACTGAAATAAAGTTAAAGAAACTGTAATATTCTAAAGAGTAGAGTTATTGTTTGAAGTAAACTAGCGGAGGTCTGCGAACTCTGCGGTTAACTCGCGGTTAAGTATTTAAACGTCTGTTGATAAGTTTCATTGTTAGCGAAAGTATTTTAGAAATTAATTACTTTAGTACAACTATTTTTTGGATTTATAGTTCGTAATTTTCAGGGAGATAAATGTTTGGTTTATTTTCTAGAGCTTTCGTATAAATGATATTTACTAAATTTAATTGAATTGCAAATTGCAATGATACGTATTAATTTGAAAAACATCCCTCTCGCGATGTTTTTTATTACCTATACTATATTTTTTATACTTACTGAACTTTTTATCAAAATTCAACCAAACTTTACCCAAATTCAAGAATCAAAATTAAATCATTAGTTCTTATATTATTGTTGTACTTTCATTGTGAAAAACTGCCCACTATCAGTATTATTGAGGAAGGACAGCCGATAGATGGATTTTATTGCACGGAATGATAATAAATTCAGTTAGAAAGTGTTCAGGTGCTTCTCTATAGTGGCTTAGCTAGACCGCGTTTGATTTTTTTACAAATAGATTATTTTATTCAATTCTTTGCCAATCAATATTATTTATTTAACACTGCTAGGTAGGTTAACTGAAACTTTTATTAATTATTTAATTTTATTTTTCGTGAATGTATCTGTAATTTATTATCTATTTATAATTATCTGTACATGTTTTAATTGTTATTCTTGTCTCGAATCCGGTGCAACACAATAATTAAAATTTCTAAACATTTATTTAGCTGCACTTCAAAGTTTACATTATGTATTATTAGTTAATTTAAGGGTTGACAACCACAGTGTTTAATTAAATGAAAAACGTCTCAAAAGTTAAAAGCTAACTACGAAAAATTCGCCATTTTAAATTTAGAACGAAGCCAGCGCCGCTTCTAATGATACCGCATTTGTTTAATTATGATTACTGAAACACACCGCCTCCTTGGTACAGTGGTTGACGCGTGAGCGTAGAACCGATGGGTTCTGGGATCGATTTCCAGTGGAGACGATGAAAAAAAATGTCTCAGTCTGGCAGGACACAGACAGAATGCTGTACCTGTTTCTTGAAAAATAAATTTTAAATTTATTATTATTATTTATTACCTACAGAAGGCTGATCGCCTATTTGTCCCTAAAGAAAATCGATCAGTGAAACAGATGTATGCATAATGCATCTGCCCATTACCCCACGGGACTCTACTTACTCAAACACAAATAAATAGTTGAAATTATCCTGCAATAAACGGATAAACATTTATACTTGCATTCAGAGCATTCAATGAATAATATATATGTATCTCTCCTGACTTCGTCGTAGTCAGGTAAAAATGAAGCTCTCCAAATAGTATCATAAAACTCTTATGACTGTAACAGGCGTCGTAAAGACATAACAAGATGTCGCGGAAATTAAAATAACTTCGGATATTGGGAAATATGATCGTTTATTGGCTATTTAGAGTAAATGAGGTATCTTTAATCAAACGCCAGGTTGATGGAAGTAATATTTCCTTGAATTCAAGTCGCAATGGCTTTTCAAATGAAATTATAGTATCGCTTTTCTTGGATAACTGTAAATATGAAATGGTTTTTCATTCATTGTTAGAATGTTGTTCACATATAAAATATAAAGGATAATTGACAAATTCAAAAGTGCGGTAGTCATTTATATTCACTAATCCTTTCGACCGAACATTCCCTATACAGGCGAGTTTTTATTAATCTACTAGTTTTGCACATACATCGATAGATGATATGGTACGGGAGCCAGGAACAGATTTTATGACCAAGTTCCTCTCAAGCGGTAATTAGTAAAATGCATCAAAGTATAGTATTATGAAGCCTCGTGAACGTCAGCTGGAGTTCGGTTGGGGGGAAGAGCGGTTGTAGCCTCCCACGCACGTAGGAAAAAAAAATACATTCATTCATTTCCTCTCAGTTAAAAATTTGTCAAATTGTAGCTAACCCAATATCTCAACGAAAAAAAATAATCAGCTGGTTACAACATGGTGTATTATACGTCAGCTGGTGTCTTGAATAGAATTACACATTAACAAAATCATCGAGATACGTGGAATTCCATCAACATAAGTCCCCGTAAAAGATTAGTAATAACTTTATTAATTATGTATTATACTATTATTTTTTAATAATTATAGTTAACTAATGTTTTTAGTGGGTTATTTCATATTTGTTACACTTTTAGGTAGTTATGTGAATTTGATGATATGATAGTTATTTTTAAATGCAGTTGATAATATTGAGACACCAGCTGACGTATAATACACCATGTTGTAACCAGCTGATTATTTTTTTTCGTTGAGATATTGGGTTAGCTACAATTTGACAAATTTTTAGCTGAGAGGAAATGAATGAATGTATTTTTTTTTTCCTACGTGCGTGGTAGGCTACAACCGCTCACCCCCCCAACCGAGCTCCAGCTGACGTTCACGAGGCTTCATAATACTATACTCTGATGCGTCTGACGAATTATCTCTTGAGAGGAAATAATGAACCAAATTTGGACCTGGCTCCCGTACCAATACGTTTCGTGGCAATAAAAGTTCAAAACATCGGACACTAATAAAATTGAAGCTTACATGCACGTGTAACCCTGCTATAGGGGTTTGAGATTCGTGTCACAAATCTGTTAGCCAGAACACAATTTAGTGAGTGTTGTGGATAGTTTACGTGGGTATGGGATGGTATAACTGAGGTAAATGTATCATACTTAAGACACGAAAGTCGAGAACTAGCGTGTTCTTTGACATAACTTTCTTTGGTGGCGGCTAAAGTACAGATAATATGATAGTGATTAGGTTATACGTACTGAGTAAATTTATATGGAAACGGTTTGGTATCTACGAAAAATAAGATACAATTTTATATATTGGAACCACGTTTAGCTTTCAGAATCATTGAATAATGCTGAAATAATAGTTAGTAGAGCGACGTAAATCGTATTAGATACACATTGTACAATGTACATCTTATCACGCGAACATTTGCGATCTTGAAATTGGGTATAGCGAGATAATTTTAGGAATTAACATTGAAGAAATATTGTCAGATACTAACTTTATATTACTGTTAAATACCTTAAAAAATACATTTAAGAAAGTTATAAGTTTAGTCATAATTTTTATACATATTTATCGAATTAAAAGAGTAGGTAGTTCCTCCTATTCCCATATCCAAAAAACTATCGTATTTTATTTATCATATATTTTTACACCAAATAAATCGATATGCAAGTCAATATACCGCATGTTTGATTCAACACATTTATTAGGTCTTATAGACGGCAATGACAAGCAATTAATTAGACCTATTGTTTCATTCATATCACTTGCGAAACAAGCGTACTAATTACTGATATTCATATCTTGGTGTATTTATTCCTGTATGGTGGATTTTATGTTTTTTGTTCATGGTGATATTAGTAAAAGTATGAAAAATCAGACGTGTTTTTGTTCATAGAGTTATATTTTGTAAAAAATACGCCCGAAATTCAGACTTGTTGATCGGTTTTTTTTTAGAATTTAAACTCGCTTATAAGTATGTAACCGAATCGAATTTTGACAGATTTAATTCAAACTTTGTACGATTATAAAGGGTCGGTGACGATACAATAATTTCATGAGTTTCTACGCGTAAAATTAAGTGCGTTTTAGTTATTTTTAACTAAAATATTCATTACTATCATAATATATTATTTTCTACTGTATAAAAATAATACTTCTTTATGCAACAATGCAATCAAGGATCTACCTTTTCTAATTCATTCACTTTTAGGGACGTGATAAGCTCTCTTACAACTGAAGTACAGCCACAGAATGTTTTTTATATTCATATATTCATATGATAAATTTAATCAAAGAACCAAATTAAATAACGAGAACAAAATTTCTTGTCTCACGTCGTAAGCAAAATTATAAAAGCTGATTGACATACTAAGGGAAGGAAATTATTAAGGTAAGTTAATGTTATTAACTCACTTCAATGAATATTTATAAATAGACGCTGCTAAAGTTTAGTTTCCTTTACTATAGTTATGTACTTACTTGTATTATCAGTGGTTATGTGAACATTTGCGTTAAATAAAGTCTCACTAAATAATGTTTACTGAACAATACATTTAAGGTGCGAATTGCGATGCAATTTAATTTTACAAATATCTAGTTAAGTTAAAAGCTGTGCTGAAATCTCGAATAATACAGGAACGTTAAATATATGATTTACTTTACTCAATTGTGTATTTAATTAAAATAAAAATTAATCTATATTCTGGATAATGGCTTATCTTTTTCAAATAATTTGAATCGACGCCATACTATTATTTTACGCTTCCATAAAATACTTAATATTATTTTTATCTATTACATATTTTTTTAAATAATTAAACTAAGTACTGCACTGTCAAAATGACATTACACGCATATTACCCGCATATTTTACTTTTTTGTTTTATTAGTTTTCTATAACGTCATACATAAAGTCTTGTTTCAACATACATACTGATAGATCTTAATACACATCTAAGTATATTCGGAACACTCGAAGATCAGTCTTATCTTACATCATATTAAGATAACCTAATGCAGAGCACTGAGTACATTAGTGAATTTACCAGATTTCGCTTAGCTTTCTGTAACAGTAATTTTGTTAAAATTGAGTTGATATATTGTGTTTTAAATATTTGGTTTAATAATTAAGATAATAAAGAATATGATGATTTTGAAGGTCATATTATTGCTAGTACCTATAAGTTCTTATATACAGGGTGTCCCACTGTTGGTATACTAAGCTCAAAGGAGGTTATAGTTTTGCATACCTACGCTGAGTACGTAAAAAATACTTATAAAATTCCAGACCCATTTTTTTCAAATAGATGAATTCTTAAAACTCTATGTGTACACCCATAACAAGCAACCCACCCAACTTTGTCACCAGTACTCACGTACTGCTATCGTTTAACACGTTCCCTGCGGCACAGATATATCTGTACTTTCCATTACTGCGTTACGGGTCGTTTTAAACCTTGTCCTATACCAGACATTGTGGCGGCACGAGGCATATTAAACCCCACCGCCCGTAGGAGATCAAAATCCTTTTTTTGGCGCCAAATAAGACAAAGTGTGCGGCTTTTGTCGTGATTATTATTAACAATGAGTTCATTAACCTAAATCTACCGTCGCCCGTGGTTAGATTAGTTAGTTTAGATTCTATGGGTAAAATAAAATGTGGGGTCTGATGTACCCCATACCGCACTGAACGATAGCAGTTTTTCATATAATTTAGTGATGGGAAAAGAAATATCGACTTTATTTAATTGTATTTATTTATCAAATTTATGGATGTTTTTCATTAAAACAGGCCAAGCAATAATATTTTTTCAGATTTCAGATTTTAGAGTTTCACCACCCGGTTTTTCTTCATCTTCCTCCTTGATTAACTTTTTTCGGCAATGTTTCGACATAATCGGCAGCAGTCGTACTTCGTCGCGTGCTCAGTCTCGAATGCGTTGCACAACACTAACCGCGTGAAGCTAGCTTAAGACTACTACACACATGCCGGCGGCAATTGCCGCCGGGTTCATGCCAAGCGGCTATGCCGCCGGCAATACGAGCCGCCGGCACAAGCCGCACAAAGCCGTCAAGCATCATTCCGGTTGTGAACAGTCACATAGAACGCTAGTGAAGTGAAATTTTTTTTGGTTGGTTGGTTACAATGAATACTAAAATCATCAGCACTGCCGCCGCAGTTGTAATATTTATTTTAATAAGAACGAACTGAGCCGCGTAACCCGCCGGCACACCCCGGTGGCCATGCCGGCGGCTCTTTTGTGCGGCAAAGCCGGCGGCTTTGTATACCGCCGGGTGCACGGCGGCTTGGCCGGCGGCTTACCCGGCGGCCTTGCCGCCGGCACTGTGTGTAGGAGCCTTTAGGGTGCGGTACGAGGTGCGCGGGATACGAGGTGTTCGCAACCTCGTTCCGCACTGTGTTAGAATTTTTATTAGTTCAGTGCGGCACGAGGTCTAAGAAACCCGGTATTAAGGTCGGTATACCATTGAACTAGGAATCAATAGCACATCTCAGATATATAGATATCACTTTCCTACACTGAACCAGATGGCAGTTATGCCTCCCGCACGACAGAGAAGTTTAAGTTTTTTCCTACCGCTATAACGACGAGACACGGACAGGGTGTTTCAAGCCCTGTTTCGCAGCTAACGTGTTAAGATTATGTTTTCATAGACAAAATGCTCACATTAGAGAAGCGGTATAAACCGGCTGCGCGAAGCTAGAGAAGAAAACATGGATTTTCAGGAAAAATTTAGCAAACAATTTTTGACGTAATTTTGTTGTTTAAGTATTTTTAACGTGATCAGGGTATGCAAAACTACAAGTCCCTTCGCGCTTAGTATATACCAATAGTGGGACACACTGTATATAAAGAGGTATCTATATTTTATGGAAAAGTTTCACCGATTTATCAGTATATTGTTTGCGTAATGATTTGAAGCGAAAGTTCCGAGAAAAGCTGTTAAGTAACATAAATGATATTTTGTAATAATTTACTAAATCAAAGTCAATGGTAAAGAAGAATAGCAGTAATAGGAGTTCTGCCAAAGTATCATAAACCAATTATAGTAAATTAATTGTAAGATTTTTAACAGTACCTACAATTGATGTTTAGGATTTTGCACAATTTACAAGACACTCTTTAATTGGAGGTATTTATTAAATTCACGTTAATTTTGTAAGCTGTATTGTAACATTTGAACGATTTGTTTTTGTTATATTGAACGGTTGCTAATTGTATAAAAACAATATTTTATATTTCGCAGAAGTATGTAAACAAAGTACTAGCATTCGTACTTGCTCAATATTTTATTATAAATGTTATCTATTGGTATTGGTGAAGATTAATAATGTATAATAAATAACATGACGAGGTTCTTTTCATTTCGGTTGCTTTTTGAAATGTGGTTTAAATGGCAAATTTGTATTTTTTCACACGTGAACTTTAACAGAAAATTTACATGTAAACATAATCAAAACGAATTATTAGTTTTAAAATGGAAAAGATAAGAATTATAAATACCTAAACTACTTAATACAACAATCTTGATAGCATAACACCTTAGAGCATTAAACCAACCATAACACAATTATAACGCAATGACGTCATTGAAACATTTCTAGAATTCAAATTAAATTAATAAACTTTGGTCTTGAAGTAATAATTAATGAATCGGCAATATACAAAACAACATCTTAACAGAAAACCATTAATCACAAATAAAACATGGGCATAAATAGTTCGATCACGACATAATCTTAGATAGAACGTCCTACGTCTAGCTAAAGTGTACTTAATAAATTTTGATGGTACAAACTTTCATCATCATCATCATCATCAGCCCATATACGTTCCCACTGCTGGGTCACGGGCCTCCTATGAGTGTACAGGTCATAATCCACCACGCTGGCCAAGTGCGGGTTGGCCAAACACAAACTTTCATAACCTATTTATCCCATTTCTAGTAGAATTTATCAGTAGTGACGTAGGTACCTACATCATAGTGTCTATCTGCATGCCAAATGTCAGCTAGATCTGACCAGTAATTTTAGTTGGTCAGTAAGTCATTTTATAATATTATATTATACTAGCTTTACTGCTTCACCCACTTTGTCTAAAACATAGAAATAATATTTCGAAACCTTCGACTAGAGCTACTATATCTATAAAAAAGGATCAAAATCCGTTGCGTAGTTTTTAAGATTCAAGCATACATAGGGACGGACAGCGACTTTGTTTTATACTATGTCATTAGCTACATTAAGTATTCTGTGACTATGTAGTGAAGCAGAAGTTTATATTATCTGTGATAGGGTTATCTAGATCAATTCCAGACCTCTAAAGGTCTGAAATATCTTGAGACAGTTCATTAAGCAAACCTTTGTTGATGCACCCCTTTGTAAGGTTTGGTGATAAGCGGAATGGGAGAATCGAGATTTATTTGTCCTGCATATTTAGGTTCAACCCTGTAGTATCTTTAAAATAGTAAATGTTAACATAATGTGTTTGAGAGTTTAGTCGTATTTTAATTTTTAATTATTATTGCCCTATAATAAAATTTATCAATTTTTATGTTGTACAAAATAAGTAGGGTATAAAATGCGATACTTAGATTTCGTTGTTTTCTATAGTTCTTTGGTGTTCTTATTTTCAAACTGTTTAATTGAGGTTATATATTAATATATTCTTCACCATAGCCTTTACATTTCTTACGATACGTCTCTCTCCAGTCGAAAAATATTACTTACCGGCAATATATTACAGCAACTTCCAATTTATTATTTAACTGCTACCATACGAAGACTCATCTCAATTAACAATAACAATTACCATCAAAAATTTCACTCAAATTTTCCTTAATCGCTCCCATTAAAGTAGGAACCCTCATTAACACATCTATTAACATAGATAAGAGCATGAACCGTGTTATCAACCAAAACACATGCTACATTAAACACGGTACGACTTACGAGTGCTCATATTTTCCCTTGCTTGCAGATTTTTGTAATAAATTACTGTTACAGATACAACTTATGTGTGAGACGCTCTGCACTTTTTCGTCTTGTAAAATTTTATGTTTCAAGAATGGAGATTTTGTAAGCTTTAAATTTTAAAATAACTTAAAACTGTGCTTAAAACTGTATTTTTTATTGTGCTTAATTTAAAGCGACCATATTAGATGAGATTACGTTGAGTTTTTGTAAACTCAGCGTAATTTATTTCAAAGTAATAAACTGTGTTCTTACAAAAATATAACATTTTTGGACTTCTTCTATAACCAGTCCTCACAATAGTTTCATAGGGTCTTTTAAAAATGGCATTATTAAACTCTGAGTTTCGTAATAAAGAGCAACCATATTTCCTTAAACATTTACATTACCTTTATTCTATGAACAGAAAAGAGGAAGAAGAAGAATGTACATCAAAATATGGATAAATAAATGTTCATAGAAGTCCATCTTTATTAAACGTATTTTCATTTAACGTGTATCTTTATGTGCCTGTATGGATAATAAAATATTTATTCGCCATCCACACTTATCTTTACGATAGGTAATATTAAATCGATTCTATATTTATTGAATTTGGAGGGACGCTACGTATATGTTAAAATTACTTTTAAAATGGATTACAAACGGGAAATATAAATTTTCAATAACCGATTCTTTAACCACGCGTTCTTTAAGATATGTGAAGCTTTCTTCATAATATAATGCAATGTGTAATTATTTAGTTAAGTTTTTTTCCTTATATTTGTTGGTACCGTTTGCTTCAATTGTGGAGTCTCTTTGGTGTGGAGTTATCTTTATGGTCTTTATCATCAATCTTATTTTTAGTTATGTAACATCTATATTTTTGTGTATTTATGTATGTATATCTACCTATATCAACAACCACAACATGCGTTTTCTGTAAGCAGCAACAATTAACCCGTAGTTACTTGGATAATTAATTAAGAAAAAATCCTTTACCGTATAAGATGACGTTAATCACTTACCAAGTGACGCAACTGTTCCTTTCCCTCCTCTTCCATAAAAGTAGCAGTATACTATATAGTACACTTGAAACAATAGATTGTTTACCAATACAAGCTATAACTTGCAAAGCAAACTTCAAGGAAAACCGTACAAGTTGCCATAGAAAACAACCACAAGTTCGAACTTTCAGTACCAACAATATTATTTGCAGGTACATATAAATAGTTTAGAACACGCTGTCAATCAATTAGTTTCTGAGTAATATCTGTACGGCTTTGATACGCAAATCTGAGTTACGGGGAATAATGAAGGTACATACATAAATAATTAATTTATCTTGGTTTTCCCGTACGTATGCTGGGAATGGAAGTATTATTCTCATAGAAATAATATGGTTGGATTATATACGCCCAAATAAATACGATCTCTATAAAGTTTTTGAAGCTGCTGTTCATCTACATACATAGAAGTGAATATGAACATGACACGCAAAAATTTTTGGAAGAGAACGTTCGTGAAGTGTTGTCATATTACTTAGTTGTATCTCTTTTAGGTCCTCTAATTTAATAATTTATTCAAAATTTACTAATAATAATCATTTATTAAATATTGTCCTTCATAGAAAAGTGGTGATGGGCAGACATTTGACAATTACAATTAATTATTCTCCACTTATGCAAAAACTTTCAAAGTTCAATTTCTAAATTCTTAAAAACCATATATGTATATATTTTTACCAGTATATTTCTATTCGTAATCGAAACAGAATCCTATATTATTTTATTCTTTTTTTTCCAGTTATGGTATGATGCGGATCAGATCATAGCAACATGGCGGGCATGCCCATACTGGGCAATAGTGTAGGGGCGGGCGAGTTGCGAGAAGGTAAGGCTATTTAAATCCTCTATTATAAGTTCTAAACTAAAGCAATTCAATATAGTTATGACATTTTTATTGGATTGTATTGAAATGTATTAAGTTTCTTTGTTTTTGTAGTTGCTGGGGAAAGAGGGTAGTTTTATTATAAAGTATTTCTCATTGACTTATTTATCCGTAGTCGCGCATATATTAGTATCTTATTTATTTAAAAAGTAGGGGAAATAATATTACGGAAATAATTTGTATAAAAATTTGTACTGCCGTCTGCAAGTTCTTTCGATTTTCTGTAAAACAAAGTAGGCAGGCACAACTTTTAGCACACCCCGGACAATCCATACAAAATTATCGTTTTGACCCTCACACTAGCATTAGACATTTGTACATAGTAAAAATGTGTGTGTTATCCAAAAAGTTATAGGTAATACAAATACACAATGTTTCAGTTATCCTATCCTTACACAACAGACAAAATTCCCAGAACACATTAATCCTTAGAGGCTTAGAGCATGCATTAATCAGATGGTTCAGTAATTATTGTTCAATGCATTCAGCATCGAACAAAATTCCATGGAAACTAAAAGAGAAAATATTTTAGTGATAAACCCCTACACGTGTCTGTTTTTACAGGATGACCCTGAATGCTTTATCCATATGATTGATTTCGAGGCGAACTGTGCTTAGTGCATTGCGTTGTAAAACACCCACACTTTTCCGTGTTATTTAGGAGAATATTTATTTGTTTCGAGGGTTGGTAAATTTATTGGTGTTTGTTGTATTAAATTTGTAGATATATGAATAAGTATAATGATGGTATGCGTAATATTTGTAATTAGGTATGTCTTGGGTATGTCTAAGATTGTTTCAGAAGACAATACATTTATGATTTTTATTCATTCCGTTTTAGGGATGAGTTGTATAGTTTGGTTAAAATATTGTTTTATTAAAAGATAATTTTTATAAGGAGAAATATTTATTAGGACATGCTTTCTTTTATTATTCAGGAGAATTCTTAATTAGGGTAACTAACTAGATGTGCTTTCATTTAGTTGGGATATGGTAAAAGGTATTAGAAAATATTGATTATTTGCTACAAGTTTACAAATAGTAAAACAATGCACAGCTTTATTATCCTAGACATTAAAAAAATATTCAACATACAAAAAGCGATTTATTTTCAGATGGGAGCAACAGGTCTTCAAGCAGTGAGTCCCGTCGGGATTCCTCTCCCCTCCGTACTCAAGTACGTGATTGCTATTGTTAACTTTTTTGTATTATTTGTATGGAAAAATAGGTATAAAGCACTTTATAGAATTGCTTAATGTCTACTCATTGTATCTTATTAAATTATTCTACATAATATGTAGAGTGTCGATTAAGTTCAAGTATTATAATACTTCCTAATATAATAAATTAAACTTTTAGACATAAAATATTTCTTTCTTCAATTGAACGTAAATATAGTAATGTACAGAACACAAAAATCTAAAAAAAGCAAGATATAAAAAAGTGAAATTAAGTAAGTAAAATTCTTAATAATTCAGATGCGTTTACTTGGTTTTTGGTGATTTATTTTCTAAAAAACAGTTTATCCTTTAGACATTTTAGATAAGTATTTTATAAAAAAAAAGAAATCATTTATAACAGGAAGTCGATGTAAGCTGCCACCGCCCAGACCTCACCAGCTCTCTGCCATTACGACGCAACTTCGAGCGCAATAACTATGATAAAACCGTCCCTACTATGGTACTTATTTATTATATCTTTATCTTAAATTTTGTGTTTTATTCATTGATATCTGTATGTAATTTTCTTCGAAAGAAATACTTCTATATCCAAGTTTGAAAGTGCGTTGTGATGTGTCTACGGTTTCGTAGCTTGCTTCTCGGGAAACAAGACTTTTGATACGGTTATCAAAAGCCCTTGTCTTCGAGATGCTGAAATTCTTCCGAGATGGTTTATAGTTATGCTTATAGAATAAGTAACAACGCAGTCTGCCGGACTGGCGTGTTTATTTTAAAATTGTGTAATTTCTCGACTAGACATAATAGCTATAGCATATGTATGCATATTAAATTTTTGCTTCAAATTCATCATTTTTTGCATGTCACATCATTTTCATTTTCCATATAGCATTAGTTCACGTAACGTCGCGTGCCGCGTACGTGTGCTCGTAGCATTATAGCATAGCATAGCAATGTTAAAGCATTTATCTTAGCAGCTTAGTTTTACTATCAGCAGCATCCCCAGGTGTACGAACCGTACATCTTTACGGTCCTTCGAGCCGGATTCGTAGCACACCGTCGCGTAGCGTAGCTTATAGAATTTTTGTAGGGGTTACTTCTCCAATGCTCTCTTATGTATCCCACTAGGCTTCGCTGTCTAGTGGCACAGTGGTGACGCACACAGTTCCATCGTACGACGAGCAGCGCGCCAGCCCCGCGCTGCTCGCGCGCAGCTCGGGCACGCCGGGCGGCAGGAGCGCTCGGGACGACGGGTACTGCTCCGCGGGCAGCACGCCGCGGGCGCTGGGTGAGCACGCTTTAATGATCTATACTAATATTATAAAGCTGAAGAGTTTGTATGTTTGTTTGAACGCGCTAATCTCGGGAAATGATCCGATTTGGAAAATTCTTTCGGTGTTAGATAGCCCATTTATCGAGGATGGCTATAAGCTATATATCATCATGCTCAGACCAACAGGAGTGGAGCACTGCGGGTGAAACCGCGGGGCACAGCTAGTAAATAATGAAATTCATTTATTTCAGGCAATATAGCCCATATATTGTTATTTACACTACACACGTGTGCGCCGATGGCATGGGCAGCTCGTACGACGAGCAGCGCGCCATACATACATGAATATAAATCTGCTTCTTTATATTTACATCTTCATCTTTACCTCAAGATGTATCCGCATCTTATTCCACATCTTAATCTTCATTTACATAATATACCTAAATCTGTATCTTTATCTACATCTACATCTTTTTCTATATCTACATAATCATCTGGAATCTGGATCGTTATCTTATATCTACATCTACGTAAACATCTACATCTAAACACTCATTTAAATTTAAATCTGTATCTTTACTTCCATCTAGATACAAATCTTCATTTTAATCTACATCTGCATCATAAGCTTCATTTAATTATAATTTTGTATCTTAAGCAACATCTAAATTTAAATCTGTATCTTTATTTACTTCTGCATATATATCTGCATCCTTAAAAACATCTACACATTCATCTGCATCTTAATCTACATCTACACATACACGTGAATTTATATCTCCATCTCTATCTACACATCTACAATTTCAATACTTATTTTGAAAATTGAGCAGTTAAAAAGTAATACCACGTACTACGAAGGATATAATTCTTTTTATGTTAGATTTTTATACCTAGAGTAATTAGGTAATCTAAATTCACAACTTTGAATTACAAAACTATACCTATCTGCATATGTTGAACAATATCCATATTTAAATTACTCTCTAAAACATAACAAGGTAATATAAAAACGAATCTGTAAACAATAGTTTAAAAGCACGAATAAAACAACAGATAAGTACTTGAAGTGCACTCGGTTGAAGTTATTACCTCTTCACAAGTCGATTTTATTGCATCGCAGTCTAATTTATTTCTTGCAAAAAGGTTTTGTGCAAAACACTTTCAATGTATTATAATAGAGTGAGAATAAATGTCGATAAAAGTTTATTAGTACTATTTTGAAATACATGATATAAATAATGATTTCTTCATTTCTTTTCTTTTTATTATTTTCTTTTGCTGAACTGATACTTGTTTTCTATGAAATCCTTTTTTAGAATTCAGTATATAGTATTTTATTAAGGATCTGTAGTACTAAAGAATAATCTAATGTTTGAGTTTATATATTCGCGATCTTTGTCACAATATAGAAAGGCAATATCTTTACTTACAAGATTATAATGCTAATATTAAAGTTAGCAGCTTTTTGAAAAAAACCGTCTCTGTAACAAATTTGACAGTGTAGGTATCCCTAGATTTAAAATACAACCAGCAAGAGAGCACATTCCGATCCGTTCTCACATTCCTCAAGGAATTTTTCTATATCGGAATGCCATTATCAGTCGATAATTGAATTTATTATTAAGCCATTAGAATCCGAGATATTTCTATTGAGATGCGGTTGCAAGGATCCTGTGCTTTATTTATAATGGTGGTGACGATTATGAAAAGATTTTGGCATATGATTATTTGTTTATTATTTAGGGTTTTTAGCATAGTTAGCATTTCCTAAAGTTTTTGGTCTTAATCGTCATAGGAGACATGTATTCCCGACTCCCGCAATGTGAACAAAAATAAGCTGTGATGATGTATGTTTTCTTGTTAATTGAAAACGTGTTTATGTTTCAATCAGAGGACTTTTATAAAGTAGAATATGTAGAGATCTTATACACTTCATATAAAGACAATTTATTGGTTTCTTCCCATTTTTGTTACCCTTTGAACTATTTAAATTGTGTATTAATATTGTTTGTATCTTTACTTTGTCTTCTGCTTT
>CAJQZM010023313.1:0-35938 GCA_907164665.1 Colias nastes | reverse complement strand
GTATGTGTTGATTGTACATTTGTGATGAGAAAATAAAATAAATTTAAAAAAAAAAAAATTAATTAATTAAGGTACGAGACGATGAATAATTTGCTTTAAATATTAAATATTTTACTTGCGATGTGTCTGCATGTTTTCTATGAGAATTTAAATTGTTCAATATTTTTAATACTTACATTCTTCGCTCCAGTTTGTAGAGTAGGTAGGATTTTTATGGAAATATAGATATTTAACATAAAGAAAAGACTTTTTCTAGCTGTTTAAGAACGTGATATCAGAGTAGTAGGTACTTACTCATTATATATAAAAATATATAATATTTAATGCCTATGAAATTCAGTAGTCTCGTCAAAAACATTCCAGAAAATCTTACGAAAATATTTATTATATATTTTAAGGTAAGTACTATGTCATATATTTACAGTCTTACATAACCATTACATAACGTTATATACATAAAGTACATATTTCAAGTAAATCATGTTTGAATAACCCAAAATACATTCTCGAAGGTTCCCCATAGCATGTGTCCTAAATCCCGGGAAATCCATTGGGCCGATAATTTATGACCATAATTCTGATATAACCGCACAAACTTAGTTTATTTCGAGCTGACAAGCGGCCCCAGCGATCCCACTCGATATATACTTGGTTATGGATCCTTTATAGGTTACGAGTTGTTTAATTTATTACTATAATATACAGTTACTACCAAATATGTAAATGGTTTGGTTGTTATGTTTGGTTTGAAACTGTTTTATTAAAACAAAAAAGAATATTAAAATACTTCTAAGACATATAACCATCCATTCATATACATTGGTTTAATGCTCTAAGCATTATACAGTCGGTATATTATAGAATATAGACAACAATTATTATGTAAGTTGTATTTTTCAAAACGTCCGTCCGTTATTTATCCCTGAAGAGAATGAGGAAATTTTCAAAAGTTGTTTTCGTGAGATTATAAAGCTAAGAACATCACGAGAATTTAAATCTATGTCTAGCCATATATAGGTACTATAATAATACATGTATTATAAAGCTGAAGAGTTTGTTTGTTTGTTTGAACGCGCTAATCTCAGGAACTGCTGGTCCGATTTGAAAAATTCTTTCGGTGTTAGATAGCCCATTCATCGAGGAAGGCATGGTCTTAGCGAGAGCCGAGACGATAATATAGCCTATAGCTAACAGCAGCGGAGCACTGCGGGTAAAACCGCGGAGCACAGCTAGTCCTATAATAAATCAAAATGTGTGTACTAACTAACCAGGTCATCTAGAACATTCTAGAACAATCTAGAACAGTCTAGAAAACCAATTACTAGTCCATCGTAGTGCAGCGAAGTTTGGAACTAATCGACGCTGACGTACCTACCGACACTCGACAGACCTGCTTACAGTACCTATATCTAGTTTAGTTGAGATAAAAGTTTGGGATAGACTGAGTCTGTTACAAGATTGTTACAAGGTGGGGTTAATAGTTTTATGTTGATTTTAATATTTTATGGTTACGATGTGCAGGTTTTATATAAATGTTTGTAAAATTTAAAGTAGGTATGAATTGTACATGTATGTTTTAAAAATAAATACTTTTATCAAAAATTAGCTTATATTTTATGAAAGTGGACATCACTTCATTTATTTACCTTATTACCTAGTAATAGCACAGTAATATCCATACACTTACTGAACAAATTGATGGGTATCAAACAGCATTTTCTACGATCCCTTATTTTACTCTTATATTATTACATTTTATGTTTTCTGTAGATTGTTATACACATAAAAGATCATGTTATTATATTAAATAAAATGCAAGCATTTTCATTAATCGGATAACAATTTAAAAATCAGCAATAGGTACATAACGTAAACATAAAAACCCATTAAATCATCGCCTCCAAACAAAAACAATACAGATTGCTTTTAAAATTATGAAGTTAAAAGTACATAATAAATGAATATGGAGAAGCCCATACATCATGGCGACAATTATCCTTTCATCTGATGCGATATATCAAAAAGGTTTGGGATACGTTGCGTGTGAAATCTGATTTTAAATTAGGTTAATTTATTTTTATATTGTAAGCAATTTAAATTTGGGTCGACAGAGATTGCCTTGATAAATGTACCCCAAAATAGGACACTGTTTTACGGTATACGGTACGTAAATAAGGTTGTCGGTATAACGATTGCCGGTAAATGTTAAATATTTGAAAAACAAGTGAAAAACTATCTTCATGATCGTAAGTACTATATTTTATGACTTATAATATTATGTTTTGTTTCATTTTATCAAATGCACTAAAAAAAATGAAATTGTCATTTTAATAAGAGCTATTTATTTAATTTTATATAATATTTTACATACCTTAGATAATATTGAATAATGTTATAAGAATATGAAAAGACAACATTGTTATACAAATATCCTGAAAATCTGAAGTCTGACCGCGCTTACCGACATCTTCGTTGCTATGGAAACGCCGACGCCAAGAACTTTTTCGTCTTTAAGAAGATCAGCGCCATCTAGTTGTAATACCGGAACTACGGAATAGACAGCACTTTCTTGTGACGTCGTAGTTCTTAGAAGAACCGCTAGGTGGCAAATCAAGATTTGTGTTCTCGTAAATTGTTATTAGATTGGAATTCAGTTTTCATGAAAAGTTGTATTTCTGTATAGGAATGGGTAATGTGTTGTAAAATACACAAATTGAATAGTTCTATGTTTATTGTTTTATTTTCATGTAAAAAAAATATAATAATATGAACAGCTTATCTAATATTTGCAAACTTTTTAATTTTTATTAATTTATTAAATAATATTCGGAATTAAGCTTCATCGAAAAATCTTTCAAAAATATTAAGACTGATTTTATTGTAGTTCAGATGAATTAGATTAGAAAGCATTAGTGTTAGCATAATATTTTATATACCTTCTTACTAATTTCATATTAAACATATTATTGCAAGCTTTATTTTAAAAATGACAATATAATAATATTCTCAACTTTACAAACGCAGGTTTGTGTGAACTGTGAAGCTGCTGAGCTTCAAGCATAATACCGCATGTGAAGCGACTGATTCAGTGATTACCCAATCCACGTACTTATCTAAATTCCAAGGAGATTTAACTTCCAATCTTTTAAAACTTCACGATCTTCCGGAGCTATAAAGTTCCTTATAAAAGTGTTATAATGGCCCCTAACGTCGCAACTTTGGAAATTTTTAATGACACTTGTCATTCTACGTTTATAATGATCCATTTACAAATGTTTCATTATTTATTGCTTTTCTGATGATTAAGATTATTGTTTACGCTGTTAAAATATGTCTCTGGATTAAGAAATAATTTTTGTAGTCTGTTTACTGTTAGGATAAAAATCTTCAATGTTTGTATACCTAGAATCTAGATGTTTCATTTCGATATTAGTTAGGTAAATAGGTAGGTACTATCTATATCTAGTTTTTTTTTCACACCTAAGATACGATTCAATTGGAGGGCTAGTCAATTAAATTTAACATACCTACATAGAAAGCTAAAAGCGTTTCGATTTTTCATTCAACATTTTCATCATTTTCATTTTCATTTTTTGATAAATGATGATGTCATTAAGATTTCCTACAACGATGGAAAATCGCTTTTTCATTCGAATTTATTGAAGAGCAACAGCTTCAGCCATGAACATTTTTATAATTAAGACCTATCTAAATAATATTATAAACGTGAAAGTATAGTATACGTTTTAGGTAAAAGGTTTAAATAAATAAATATTTTGGGGACATTTTTCACACACGGCACGATATCCCATACGGCCATAACTACTAAGCTTTTCGCTTGTGTTATGAAAATCAAATGACTCTATGGGATGACAATTACCTAGGTACTAGTTCTACCTACTAATCAAAATTTGATCAAAATACACAATGAAAACATATTTTTTTTATTTGTTACAGATTAAATAAAAAACAAGAAAAGCAAGATGGCGGCGTTCGTAGCGAAGCAGATGGTCGGGAACAAATTAAGCGCTGTAAAAGGTAAGGCTTAATTAATTATAATGATTAATGAATGGGAATTATAATATTTGCAAATACTAATTAATGATAAATAATGTTACACGAGGCTTAGATTTCTAGGCTTATTGGATATCAAAAACAATGTTTATAATATTAAGTAGGTAGGTAAGTAAATACCTAAATCTTAATAAGGTGGCTAGACTCTTAATGAAATGACGGATTAAGTTGGCTGCGACATATCCTATTACTGTAGCGAAATAGGTATATAAACTATTCCCTTTATTAACCTTATCAATTAAACAATTCATTAGTAGAAAACTTACCTTAATTTATTACTATCATAAAAAACGATACCTATTGCAAAGAGAGATTCAATAGATAACTTATAGATACTATTATCACGATATAAGAAATAAAATCACATCGGAGCGTGTTGTTTCTTCATTTGGCCAATAAACTATATTGTGACTGCTGACGTCGATCGTGATAGTTCAAATCTGATTTCTTGATATTTTGTAGGCTCAGGGTTTATGCAGAAAGGACACAGTGATGCATAAAAATAAATGTAGGATACTACTTACTTTAAAGTTAAATATTATCAGTAAATAATATTACTACCTATCATTTATATTTTTTAGGAACGCCGGGTTCCAAATTCCAATTAATAAATAGCGTTACACATCGGTAGTTCCTATATAAAAACTATTTAAATGCAAATGCGTTTTAATCATTAAATCGACACAGTTATATTTTTAAGGACCGAAATACAAAACGAATAAACCTATTGAACTGATTACCTATATCTGGAAATCCGCAACTGTTTATTTATGCACTATCGTTACATCACTACACAGTGGCCCAAATGAAATATTACCAAACATTACCACAATTATACAGCGGATATTTTTAATAATTTCCATAGTATTCCAAAGATTCTCCCCAAAGTACTTACCCAGATAACGGAGATAGCATGATGTCCCCGGCGAGTAAATGAATGGCGACGTTTAGACGATGATTTCCCACCGGCTTCTGAAGATATCACTGAAAATATTAAATAATAACAATACTGGGATTTATTTATAGCAGTTTAAATGGTTGTTTGTTGGGGTAATGGATTTTTTGAAGATATACCTACGGAAGATATAGATACATATTATAATAAATGCTTGAAGGAATATGGCTAAAGAATAATGTCAAGAAATAAAAGTTAAATTGAATCCTACCAAAATAACAAATGATATGAAAGTAAACATTAGGATTGTTTTTTTTAAGTGAAATTTCTTTAGGCGCGTTAGAAATAAAATTTGAAATTTTCACATAATATTACCTATTATGGTCGCGTCATGGCAATACCGTCACGTCATGGAGGTAGGCGATGACTTTGATATCTATGAATCTTGCCAAAGAAGTTTCACTTCTGATACGTGGCCTCGGCACACACGCTTTTTTATATAATTATACCCTGAAACTGAAAGTAATATCTTTCAGTTTCTCATAAGACAATAATTATTATGAAATTATAACTATGAAGCATAATAAAACGTTAAAAACGACGAATTTTTCGTACTTACCAAAAATATCCTTATTTCCTTATAAAATGATAATTAACAAAGACGAATATTATGTTCGCCAACATTTCTTCTGAACTCCTTACCAAAACACAATATTACGGAGCAAAATATATGGAAAACATTAAAATTTCACGCTTAGACGAGACTCACATGCTTTATTCGTGACCTAAATAAAGCCAAGAAAATTCATACTTTACCAAAGATTTTTGTTAATATTTTCTTTAAAATATTCCTCCAACATTTCTTAGTTTACACTTTTAAAATATGTGACGTATTTAATATTTTCTAATTTACTCACGTAAGGAAGCTTTCCCGACTGAAGGAAGGTTATATTTTTGAGTTATGAAGAAGATATGAAATTACTATAATTAAAATAAAATATTTGTATGGAAATACTTTTGGTTTTGACTTGAGAGGTATCTCTATCGACAATCAATGCCTGAAACATATTTTTTTATATTAACATTAATATAAAATAACTAGCTGTCCTGCCAAACGTTGTTCTGCCTGACTCCTATCACTTAGGTCTTAGGGGTATGAAAAATTGATTAATATATAAACCGGGACATTTACACCTAAGTAGACAACTAAATTAAATAGCAATATTGAATTTGAAAAAAAAGCTATCTTGTTTTTGAAAGTATTGCCAGTATGCCTATATCTTACGAGTTGCCATAATAAAATCAACGACGAAAAAATATAAGACGTTTAATTATTATTGTATTTGATTTCCCAAATTCTACTAAGAAAATTTCTTCAGAGCATTACTGCATTTTTATTGTAGAAATAGAATATACATTTGAATTGCGCAATTTCAAATCAATGTCACATACAATCGATGGTACGATTTAGTTCACATTAAAGCAATATTTTTCGTTGGACAGAAGAGAAATTTTATCATAAATTTACCAAAGAGAACTAGATAGTGTAATATTAATGTCTGAAGGTCACAATCACATTTCTGAAAAAATAATGAAAATAAAGGAAGCAATAGGATTGCCAAAAGAAGTGAAAGAGCGAAATTTTGAATCTAAACAAATTAGTTTCACACGTATTCATTATCCCATGATATAATATTTTCTATGAATAGGCATTTAAATAATTAATAATTTCTCCAAAATACCTTCACAATAGGGTAATTAAACCTTAAAAAAAAGACAATTTATAATCTACAGTTTTATTAGCACAGATGGCGCGTCTATATGACTGCACTCCTAGAGTAATCCCATTGTTTTAACAAAGGCTTTTAAAATTTCTTTGAAAGTATGCTTCAGAGGGTGAATTTGAATTGTTTTAAAAATCTTAGAAGTTTATGATTAAGGCCTTAGTTTGTGTAAAGATTTCAACGATTACGTTTACCTTTGTTAAGTTCTTTTATTAACCGATTCGGAAAGGAGGGTTACTTTTTTGTGTTTTATGTTTGTTTCGTAATTAAGTTATACAGGGTGTCCCACTATTGGTATACTAAGCGCGGAGGGACTGATCACGTAAAAAATACTTAAACAACAAAATTATGTCAAAAATTTCTTGCTAAATTTTTCCTGAAAATTCATGTTTTCTTCTCTAGCTTCGCGCAGCTGGCATATTCCGCTTCTCTAATGTGAGCATTTTGTCTATGAAAACATAATCTTTAACGATAGCTTACGTACCTTCGGGTGGCAAAGTTGCGCGGGTTGCTTGTTATGGGTGTACACATAGAGTTTTAAGAATTGATCTATTTGAAAAAAATCTACTTCTGGAATTTTATAAGTATTTTTTACGTACTCAGCGTATGCAAAACTATAACCTCCTTTGAGCTTAGTATACCAACAGTGGGACACCCTGTTTAATGGATTTGTGTTTATTTAATTTGAAAGGGCGACAAATTAGAACGATATTGAACATTAATATAGGTTTCAGGAATTTAACTAAGTCTATAATATAGAAATAATATGATATGATTAATTAATATCAGTATAAAATATATTTTAAATTATCAAGTAGGTAAGTACCTATATGAATAGTAGGTAGTACATAGTGGAGAGTGGTATGAAACAAATAAAATAACCTTTAAACCTTTTTAGAATTCTTTATTTCGCACAAACTAATTATTTCTTCCAATAAATTATCATAGATACCTATTTTTATTTTTATTACCCGCGATGGAAGAAATAGAATATTCTAGATTTATTATGGCACATAATAATTTTATAACCAATAGTTACAAACTCAACTTAATAATAATAATTAGGTATACTTTACATTATAATTACGAATCTCGTTTCCAAATGATCGTGACGACATATCGTGTCGTGTTCATGTCGCCTTTAATTAATATTTCTCTTTACATATATTAAAATACTAGATAAAATATATAACATGTAACCACGACTATCTTATTATATAAGTCATTATTTGATTTTTTTTGTCGTCACGACCAAATCAAAACAAGTTAAAGTCCGTTTCTCCTTAAAGAAACAGTACCGTGTTTATTTTTCTTATAAACTTACCTCTTTTACTCTTACAAGAAAAAATCTAAGAGTAATTTTTTGTATAAAGGGAATATAATATTTAATAATTTATATTGCTATTCATTTTGATTTGCCTCATATGTAATACCTAGGTATTGAATATTTTGTAATGGTTTTTTTTTAAGTGACGTTTACGATTTACAACTAACATTAAATTAATCGATATTTTAGCAAATTACCTTGGTACTTTTAATGTGTAATTAACTTAATCATAAATAGGGCAACTAAATAGCTTCTTGCAATAAAAACGTTGTTTTTAAATTTATCAAGTAATCCACGATAACCTTTCTAAACTATCTGTTTCAAAAATGTTAAATATTACTAATAATCGATATTATTTAATCGTTATTAGAAGTAACTATACTCTGCTTTCGTTTGTTTCGCGCGCAAAAAAGCTTCCGCCAATTTATTTGACATAAACGTCACCGAGGTTTTTGGCGGCAATTTGAACGATTTAAAAAACGCCTCGACCGCGGCGCTGTCTTTCAAGAGATTCTGTTTAATCTGTAGCACTTTCTTTTCGTTTTCTGACAATTCCTTTGTGTCGCTCGCGATCTTGCTGGATTTAATCCACGCTTCGATTTCATCGTTCATGTTTTCTTTTTCCGGTGTCGCTGGCGCTGGCTCGTCTTCTTTTTTATGTGTAGCGGTGCTGCCATTTTCAATAGTTTTGTTACAGCGACACTTGAGTTGGTAGCAGACTAAACAATCCCGTAGTTCGATCGCGTCCAGCATCGCTATCAGCTCCCTGCGTTTATTTTGAAGGTTGATCTCCTGAAAAATACAGAAAATTTTCTTTAGAAAAAAATATTACTTAAGTAGTTATTAGTATAGATAGATTTTTTTTCACAAAACACATATTCATACAAAAAACGAAACATAGTAACATGGATGCGTGTTTGTTATTCATTCACGTTTTAACAGCTGATGTATCTGTATAAAATTTGGTAAAAAGAAAGATTATAGTCGTATTATCACATAGTTAACTTTTACATCCGTATTTAACGCGAGTCCCGTCGCGGGTTTCAGCTAGTCTCTTACAATAATTGGTTATAACTTATAAGGTTGCTGTTATTTTAATATTGCACATCATAATCGACGCTTTTTAATTTGTCAAGTTGAGGCGAATTCAGTAGGTATTTATAAATTAAAATATAAGACCACAAACAGATAAGAAAAATTACAAAGGACAGGCTTTCAACCTCATTAATACCTACTTCAATAAAGTAATTCTTGGAATTCCTGCGGTAAGCCATTTTGTTAATATGACCTTATTTTAACGTTGAATTTGGTTAAATATAATAAAAGTCTTCTAAAGAATATCCTCTTTTATTTTATATTTTGTACTTTTTATTAGATTCCTGTTATAAGTAATCATCTATACCAATATTATACAGCTTAAGAGTTTGTTTGAACGCGCTAATCACTGGAACTACTGGTCCGATTTGAAAAATTCTTTCGGTGTTAGATAGCCCATTTATCGAGGAAGGCTATAAGCTATATATCTTAATATAACATTAAGACCAACAGAAGCGGAGCCACGCGGGTGAAACCGCGCGTCACAGCTAGTGTGTAATAAAAACTAATGTTTTAAAAACAGTTTCCGATATTTTTATAACAATCTAACTAGGTAATTCAGCTGATTAGATCGTTTCAATTTAAGTTTTGACTTAAAAGGCTCTTTATATATTAATTCTATTTTGTAATACTTGTATAACACGTTGTAAAATTTCCTTTCTATTGATTTTGAAGTGAGATACTTTTCGTTAAACATAATATAATATAGCAAGGTATTTTAACATCACTTTAAAAAACTTATGTTCTTTAAAATTTTTACATCAAGAACTTTAATATTGTGAACAAAGACGATAAAGTATTTGCATATAAGCAATTTATGAATTAATGAATACATTCTACCTGCACTTCCTAACTATATGCTTTAAAATATTCAAATCGAAAAAGTTTCGAACTATTTCAACTCACAATTTTTGTATCGATACTTTTCTTTCAGTATATTACAAAATAAACTTACCAATTGAAAAGTAGCATCGCTATAATAATACACTTCGTCACTTAACATATTATTCACTAATATTAAATGACTTTAAAACATTCTTAACCACCTTCCTCGATCGTAGATGGTTAAAATGTGACGTTAAAATTTCTTAACAATAGTTAATCACCTGACTTATATACTGTAAGCAATAATCACACTTACCTGTAAGATAATAAGGATTAAAAATAGTGTAACGGTATATTAATAATAGATCTACCCCCACTTTAATAGTACAATTAATTTCGAGTCATTAGAAAATTATTTATTTGAAGAAATGATTAGTTAACTGGTTTGTATGTGTAAGTGAAAAGCAAATTTGTTATTGTTTTATTTATGTTTGTATTAAGAATCCTTAACTATTTGATTTATTGACAGGAATTGTTTAATATTTTTAATTTAGACATATTCTAAAAAATACAGACTAAAAATGTTACCACAGATTCAAAAATTTGAATAAATTTCAAACATTTATTAGGTTTACGAGTTGAAATTAAAAATTATTTAAAAATAATTTGGAAAATCCAAAAGTGCACGCCTCATAATTTTTTTTTAATAATTATTTATTAATTATTATTTTTGTTTATTTAATAACAATTAAACCACATCGAATCAGACCCTGAAAAATGAAAGGGTTCTATTCCTGAGCATACTCAAGCGTAAGAGAAAAAAAAGACTCGATTAGTAAAGTATTTCGGTCGCTATCGTGTTAACAAGAAAAAGGATCCGCACATACAGACACACGGACGTCCAAGACAGAACTTTTTTAAACTGTTTTTTAACTAGTTTAAATAACAAAAATGACATCAAAAATATCATGAACGTTAAAAATAGTGTTTTTTCTTAATATGTGTGTGTATGTATTATCTTACAAGTGCAATGTATGATACATAAAGACATTTTAAGTTTGAAAAATCAGATGTTTTGCGCGAAGTGACAGTAGTACCCACCTCAACGCTTCGCTTATGAGGCGTGCAATACTCAACAATTAAAGTTTTTTTAATTTACTTTATAAGCAAATTATGTGAATGAGTGAAATATTCTTGTTTGTATTAATTTATATTGGATACAATTTTGGAAGTACGTATCTTCATTTTAAATACTTGTATACTTACTTAATATTCTGTATGGTTTTAAAAACATAGATTATACTTATAGCACAGATCATAATATAATATATGTATGTATACCTATAGCTTTAGTGTATATAGCTCCAGTATAATTGGTAAGGATATTCTAAACCTTAAGCCTAATTATTACAGTAATAGTATACGGACATAATACGATAACTATAATATATTATATACCTAGGTATATCAAATCACTACATAGTGTAAAATAAAGTCGCTTTCTCTGTCCCTATGTCCCTATGTCCCTTTGTATGCTTAAATCTTTAAAACTACGCAACGGATTTTGATGCGGTTTTTTTTAATAGATAGAGTGATTCAAGAGGAAGGTTTTTACGCCAAAACAAGACGGATTTTTTTATAATTTCAATAAATAAATAGATGCACCAAGGATGCACCGGACAAAAAGTTATATATTTAGTCTATGTTCTCCAAAGAATAATAGCTTAGAATTAAATGGAAAATATGCTACCTCACAATAAAGCGAAGTACGCACTCATAGACACGACTAGTTCCACATCAATATTATCCGTACAAAGAGCGTAAATTTCAAATGGAATAACCCACTTCCAGCATTAAATTCCCCTATTGTTCTAAAGACCCTCAATATCGCAGAAAGAATGCGGCAAGTCTTAATATGCGGTGTCGACAAATATCGGCGAGGTTGGTATGTGGAGAATGCTCGCTTACGGAGGCACGTGATCCTACTGCTGAGTGCTGCCTAACTCTATAAAATAAATTCACTCTGAATTTCATTGAGTGATCGGTTTCGAGTATGGTCATGGGCGCGCGAATTTGAAATTAGAATTGTTTTCTTTTTCTTCTTTTTTTTTTTGGTTGCCACCTACACGGTTTGGAAAAGAGGTTGTATAATTGTGTGGTTATATTATCAACGTTTTTCATTAAGTCAACGCGCGTTGCTATAATAATGACTAAAATACTTATTTTGTAATTGCTAACAATTTTACTATATGTATAAGCATTGCAATAAGTGCTTATAAAACTCATCATAATTGTTTTGTGCTTTTAATAAATTATCGTAACTGGATAAAACTGGGCACAATGATAAATTATGGATTATCACTGGCTAGCTGTATTATCACGTAGGCTATTTCTTACGACACAGCTATAAAGCCGCGGAGATAAATTCAGTAATATAATAATGTTGATTTACACTCATATAAATATCTATGTAATATTATTATGATGCTGAAGAGTTTGTTTGTTTGTTTGAAGGCATAATCTCGGGAACTACTGGTCCGATTTGAAAAATTATTTTGGTGTTAGATAGCCCATTTATCGAGGAAGGCTATAGGCTGTATATCATCTCACTGAGACCAACAGGAGCGGAGCACTGCGGGTGAAACCGCGGGGAACAGCTAGTAAAACATAAGTCTATATTTAAATACCAGATCACGTCTGCTGACCTCAGCAAAAAGCGTAACCCGATCAAAGGGAATTCACAGAATTTTGTCGCATACCTATAGCTGGGTTATTTAAGATCAGCGTCGGGTCTAGGCATTCCTTCGCGTCCGCCGTGTGAAGGCACCTCGAGATCTGAACCAATACCTATAATCTATAACTAAGGGTTGAATCTTAAGACTGGACTTCGATATCTATACCGACTTGAATTTTAGAATGAGCTGACCCCTGTGTTTGTTATAATATAATGATACCTACTAGCTTTCCGCCCGCGGCTTCGCCCGCGTTTTGAAGGAAAAACCCGCATAGTTCTCGTGCCCGTGGGATTTCCGGGATGAAACCTATCCTATGTGTTAATCCAAGTTACCCTCTATATGTGTGCTAAATTTCATTGTAATCGGTTCAGTAGTATTTGCGTGAAAGAGTAACAAACACACACTCACACACACACACACATCCTCACAAACTTTCGCATAAATTATAATATTAGTAGGATATCGTGCAATATTCTGTTTAAAATATAAAAAATCTGTAGCGTTTATATTCATCTTATTTATGTAGTCTGTAGTAATGCTTCCTATATTACTTGTTTACTAATTAATCTCCAATATTAATTCATTCTATAAAATTAATGAAATGAAATGAAATGAATCGATAACAATATCAATCGATACGTACCCATTTTGTTCTGTAAGTTTATGTAACTCTTGTTTACTTACACTAATCTGTTCTTATATATAATAATTTATATTATAATAATTTTAGTCTACATAAAATAAACTAGTAAATGACGTAATAAACAAAATACCCGCTACACATCCGATATGTTACTAGCGGGCCCGGCTTATCGATATTGGCGGATAAATTCACTTATCCGGCGATAGCCCGGGTATTTACTGCTCTTTATTGTTCATGTATTCCTGGTAACTCGATAGATGGATGAGAAGATTTTTTTCAGAATTAAATTAATGTAAATAATCTTTATTTTAATTACAATACAATACAATTTTTGTTAACATTATCATTTGAAAGAAATTAACTCATAGAATGTAAGAATTGTGAACTAGATTTCGGCCCGCGGCTTCGCACGCGTTTTCAAAGAAAAACGTTTATCTATAGTTTATAACTGAGTAGTGTGCTCTGAGTTTATTCAGCCGATTTCAGCGCATTGTTAATGGCAATTGGCACGTAATAATAATCAATTTCATATTCCAATATGTTTGATACTAAGAACTAGAAGTATAGGTACTGTAATATCGTTGAATTCGTCGTAAAAATTATTTCTTAAATATTTAAACAACAGCTGTTAACCGGTAAATCTTCAAAGGCAGTTTAACGATGCCCTTATCTTATCAGCAGGTAAACTTAATGAATTACGAGATTATCTGTCATAAACTAGTTTTAACCATTATTTACGATCTTTTGTATTTTGAGAACGTTCATTCGTCAAAAAGTACCTACTTATCTAGATTGCGCGATGCTTTTGTCAAAAGTGTGATAATATTATAAAAAATATTCTTAAAGATATGTATACTTACCTATTACCTACCTTATATTCAGTATTAAATAAAAACATGGAAACTAACTTTAATATAATATTAAGGACATATTAAGTTGATTAAAATTTGGTGTCAACTCTTACGTCATACCTACTACCTACATGAAGAAATAACTTTGTTTCTTTATTTGAATAATCAATGAATTAAAAAGAACTTTGACCTTGAATGTCCTGAATCGTATTTCGTCTTTAGATTCTTGCAGGTAACATCGGCAAGTAATACAATGTACGCAATGGTCTAAAAGCTATCGCGGGACACGATTCAATGTGATTTGAATTTTACAGGCAATTTACCGGTCGCCATGGCAACGGGCCTTTCGAACTTTTATATTGCTACCGATTTGTATAGACAATGTTATACCACGTTATACGGCTATTTTGTGAAAGACTGTTGTTTTATAGCGTGTATGTCCGTCTATTTGTTTTAAGGCTTAACCGCTGAATCGATTTTGATTAATTTTGTTTTCTTGTTGATTATGTAAGAATTAATCTATTTACAGTTGCAAGCTTAAACATAAAAAAATGTGTGCGTGTACTAGTGTACACACGTAAGAAGTGAAACTTCTTTATGACCTTGTTTTTCAAAAAATAATTTACTATATGCAACTTTACAGAAATACGTCGAATCACGCGTGGTAGGGATAAGAAAAAGATGGCGCGTAACGGAAAAATGTCACGCGTAACGAAAAAATGTTACACTAAATTTTTTTCCAACCCCGATAAAGAAGTTTCACTTCAAAAATATTTGCCTAAAAATTTAAACACCATTTTAAAGGTTTAACAGCTATAAAATCGCCGAAACTAATCTGCTGTAACCACTTCACCACGGCTGGGTTATGTTGATAACACACTTCAATGAGCTAGCGACCTACCGATCGTTTATGTGCGCCTGGTACATGCATGCCAATATTTTTCAAGAATAAAAAAAGTAAAATACAGATAATATCTACTTTTACCATTTACTATATTTTTCTATAGGAAAAAAATAAATCTTTATTTCTCTTCTCTTCTATCTTACTTTGTTATAAATTACATTTTATTCGTTTAATCAACTTTCTCCCTTAAAATTTCAGGTTATAAATAAACATAAATTATAAATGTGGAGAAAATAACTCGTATTATCTTAATATCTTTCTAAATAAATATAAGAACCCATTATTTTACTCAGAATTACGAAACTAAAAGTATAATAGTGAAAAATGTGACAAATGGCGAAGCTGGGCGGGAGAGATAATAAATACCACGTATGCTTCAGCGAACTGCAAGCAACCTCCTAATCGCTTCTGTCCACCTGGTATTTTATGGGTTGCGCGATTATTTATAACAAAAAATAACGGCTTTAAATCTGGATTTTTTTTATGTTTATCATAAAAATATTCTTTAAATTTTACATAATTCTCGTGTAAATTAAAAAAAAATTTTTAATACTTCAATACGAAATAACTTCATTTTAAAAAGAACCAAATAACAGAAATGTTCTTTCAAGATACCTTTACCAGCTGTAATCGGATTGCAGAGAGTAGGTACGAAATCCGAGCTGTTTTAATTTTGTCTCGGCGACGCAAATTAATCCCACAGATTTATCATGCCAGCGGTAAAAAATAAAACTCGAATCTTGTAACCTTTGCCTTGAAATTAAAATTTAAAAAAATTCAATCGAATTTCAATTCAAGAAACGATAAGGTCTTTTTCATTTTATTAATTGTATTTTTGCACAAATCAGAAACTTTACAATACACATTATTAAACCATACGATTACAATGTATTTAAGATATGGGTCTCAAAGATTACCTACGTAATATATCATAGTTAAAGAAATATCAAATGATGGCATCATATTTTGTACTAAATAACTGCGAGACGTGACTGCCTATAGACGTTTAATGAAAGCAATTTCATTTTATATTATAATTCAAATTCCAATATAATGATTCATCTCGTCTAGATTTTAATAATAAAAAATATTATAAAATAGGTAAAAAATTGTCCGTAAAAATGAGACAATCAATTAACCCATCCATTCACACAGGACAAAGCTATAAAAATTACACACAAGCCTTCAATCCAAACAATGCATCATCGAGCATAAATAACTACGAAATAAGATATGAATATCAAGAGAAAAGGCCAATTATCATGTCAAATGCACGCGCCTGAAGTGTGGGGAGGAAATTGCGGCCGCCATCTTGTCGGAAGCGAAATTATCGCGAGCCTCGAGTGCCACTCTCGTATTGATTAGATCCCGGGTTTTTATCGCATTTCGATGGAAGCCTTTTTGGCGCGTTTTCATTTTTTACATTTTTTTTTTCAATATTTAAAATTTTTAATTTGAAAGCGATCGAAATCGATTAAAAAATGAAATATGTATTTACTTCATAATACGGCAATATCAATTATTATATAATATATACTAACTGTGCTCCACGGTTTTACCCGCAGTGCTACGCTCCTGTTGGTCTCAGCGAGATGATAGGTATATAGCCTTATATCAGAAGATATATATATAATATATACCTACTATAATAAGAAGTAATTCTTGTAGATATAAGTGTGGAGTACTCTGTACTCAAGTAACATGAATGAAATATATGAGCATGTTCATATCATATGTCTTTCTGTCGCCATATTTTTCTTTAAAGTGTCAGATAGCATGAAGCGGAGGGACTTATTAAACATGTTTAATCAAAATTCTCAATACCTATATTTACACTTAATGTTTATTTTAATTTGAAAATTTTAACAACTGCGAAAAACAATTCACTAAAACTAAACAATACTTGTAAATTGAGTTTTATAAGTTTCTGTTTACAGTGTGACGCTTAGGTACCTACTTTGTAATATATTATATAGGTAACTGGCTAAACGGGCGAAATTCGTACCGCCTAACAGCACAGCTAACAGTCAATAAATGTCTTGTTACCTTTTAGATTGGCTTTGATGAACGTAAGACAATGATACGAAATAAATATTAACACAGATAAATGTATCAAAGTATTTTATTATGATGAATAATACCTACTAAATGCAGTGGTGATGGCTCAGTGGTGAGGATTTAGTACGTCAAATCGATAAGTATCAAGAATTGATGATAATAACAACTATAAAAATACCAATCTCTCTAACACTGTATTAGATAACCAAATATTTAAAATAGAACATTATAATATGTGCCGCCGTATTTTGAATTAAAACAAGAATTTCTTTTTATCCCGAAATTCAAAGTGGTCCCTGGGGCGCGAGAAACCACAGCGTACAATTATTAGACTACTAAAATATAAAGGTTTTGGCAATTTATAAAGTACTAGCTTTCCGCCCGCGGCTTCGCCCGCGTTTTCAAAGTAAAACCCGCATAGTTCCCGTTCCCATGGGATTTCCGGGATAAAACCTATCCTACGTGTTAATTCAAGTTACCCTCTATATGTGTGCTAAATTTAATTGTAATCGGTTCAGTAGTATTTGCGTGAAAGAGTAACAAACAAACACACATCCTCACAAACTTTCGCATAATTTTAATATTAGTAGGATAGTAGGAGTAGGAAGGATAGGATAGGATAGGATAGTAGGATTTACTGTATGTATATTTAGCAGTAAGTTGTAGATTTATGTACCTTCACTTTTATGCTTATTCATAAAAATATAATGAAAAATAAGATAACTCTAAACTGTCTGGTTGTTTGTTGGGATAAAAATCGATTAAATTGTATATTTAATTGATATTTTCAATGTTCTTTCTGTAGATTATTAAACTACACTATTTTATACCAGGCAAGCAAAATCATCATCAGCCCATATACGTTCCCACTGCAGGGACACGGGCCTCCTATGAGGGTACAGGCCGTAATCCACCACGCTGGCCAAGTGCGGGTTGGCGGATGACACATATCGTCGAACTTTTGATTCTTCGACATGTCGGTTTCCTCACGATGTTTTCCTTCACCGTTCGAGCAGTGGTGATGTTACAACATGCGCAGATAAATTGAAAAATCAATTTATTTCCTGCGCGCTCGCCCGGTCTCGAACCCCGGACTTATCGATTCGAAGTCCGAGGTCTCACCACTGAGCCACCACTGCTCAAAAGCAAAATATACGAGTATAATATTAACATACCAGAGCACAAACTAACTACTAGTATTTCATAAAAGATTATTGATAATCATCATCATTTACTTCCAAAAATTGTCTCTAAATAATTAAATTTTACCTTATAATAAAGTAAATTATGCATTTACAATAACTTTTAACTAAATTTCTCCGTTGCAGGCGTAAACACGGTTGTACCACCAATTCGATTAGACTGTCTTTGATTCGAATCTCACTTCTTAGAAGCTGGGGATTAATTTCATTATTTCACATCCGTTCGTCTTATCCGGCTAGCGGATGGCGCGAGTTACTGGGTTTAGTGATAAATAATAATATTATCATGGAAGATAAGGATTAATGTATTTCCTGTTTTATTCAATAGAAAAGGTAAACACAACCTGAAGTGGAATTTTGTAACAAATTTGTTATTTATGGCAGCTGAAAAACTTTGCTACGACAATTATTGTTATAGCACATAAAATGCAGCATATTATAAGTGAAATATAAAAAATGTGGTAAGTTCGTAAAATAATAATTTTCTTAAAAAGCTAGTTAAAAACGTATTTCTTTGTTATGTATCTCCTCCTCCTCCTCCTCCTCCAGTCCTCTCCGATTTTAACACTTCAATGTACACAATAAATGTATGACCAATTGAACATTCATTACAACATAAACACAGTACTAAATAAATAAAACAACTCGATGTCGCCTCTCGATTCCTAGAGAACAGTCCCTTATCTCAAGGCGCAGTTTCTCCTCAATGCGATATTTATATGATGTTAAATGGCGCTGAATGGAAGACAGTTTATTTGATTATCTGAAACAACACTTGAGAATATATATAAATTTGATTTTAATTTATAAAGGGTATGCTTCAAAAGGATTTAATCAAAGCTTATTCTTCTTGATAGTAGAGTAGTCCGGCGAATTGAATGTCTTTTTCTTGTTATTTTGATTAAATGCAGTGTAGATATATCGTAATAATAAAATCTGGAACTGTATCTCAGTAATAATAGATTCCATTGCATACCAAGAACGGAAAAAAAAAGAAAAGAAATGCACATCATTTGATAAAAACCTATTATTTTTCAATTTCAAACCGATGCTATTATATCATTAATAATTTACTTTTAAAGCAGTATATTGCAGTGCACTGTCACAGATTAGAGAATAGTTACTTCGTCAAAATATTAAATTACATCCCGATACGATAAATCTATACATATAATAAATCTGTAGAAGGGTCAATTCTGTACATTGAAAATATTGAAAAAATAAATACCAGGGGGTGTTACTGGATCGATACCAAACCCAAATATGTGATTAAAAAATTTTTTGTCGTTCTGTCTGTCTGTCTGTCTTTCTGTCTGTCTGTATGTGAAGGCATCACGTGAAAACTAACGGTTCGATTTCGATGAAACTTGGTATAATTATACTTTATTATCCTGGGCGTAAAATAGGATACTTTTTATCCTGGAAAAATACGTAGAAAAAAATTAATCTTAATTTTTCAGTTTTATATGGTTTTATCCATAGACGTTGTTCTGTAGAACCGCGAACACACGTTGCGTATTATTATAGGCCTAGCCGTATTTGGGTCCAATAGATATTTATAAGATGTCATTGTCAGAGTTACTCAAAATGGAGAAATAAACCATACACGCGAAGACCGACATCCGCGCGGACGGAGTCGCGGGCGGAAGCTAGTCTGCAATAATGTTAAAGGAATACGGAAATGAAAGCAAACGTTTGCCACAGACTATAAAATAATTTATACTCTGTGCCGGGTAACCCTTAATAAATCTTAGTTTAGTATATTTCAGTGGAGCAATGTTGCCATCAGCATAATCAATGTTCTCCCAAAACACGGGGAATAGGATCAATCAGGTAGACAGGTACAAACAGGGGATCGACACCTCATGTAAATGTATTTGTAGGATAATTGATTGATATTTTATTTATTTAACTGCTTGGCTATCAGTTTTGTTTGGTAACGTAAGGTTTCACGTCTAAAAAGTGACTTTGCTTATTACCTACTAATATTGAAAATTATATTAATACTAGCTGTTCCCCGCGGCTTCACCTGCATTTCTCCGCTCCTGTTGGTCTTAGCGTGATGATATATAGCCTTCCTCGAAATCGGACCAGTAGTTCCTGAGATGAGCGCGTTCAAACAAACAAACTCTTCAGCTTCAACGGAAGTCGAGGTGCCTTTATAATATTAGTGTTCACTTTAACCATACTCCTTCTGCATCAATTTTCTTAGAATCAAACAAGATGATAATGTTTAATTAACAAATTAATTAACAAAATAAATGTAATGACCCATATCCATGTACCAGGGTAGCATGACTCGCGAGAAGCGTCATTGTGTTGCTAACGAGCCATCACTAATGTTCTGATGACCTAGGCATTATCTGGTTATCGCTATTGTTTAAATTCTATCTTGATAGTGGAGTTTTGTTGATAAAGTTGTGATTTGTATATTTCCCCTAGGCCCTACAACTACATGATATAGCCATTATTTTAACAGGTAGGTAGGTATGTAGTTTGTTGGCAGTAAATAGATTTTCGCATACAGAAAAGTTCCTATTTCCTAGATACCTACCTAAAAATTAATATACACCAACAAAAAATTATTTATAAATTTTACTATCTTCAAAAAAGGAGAAGGAAAAGTTCAAAAAAGTGAACAAAATAATTTTTGAAATGAGTAGTTTTTTTTATTAGGTACTACCACATAAGAAATAGGTACATACTATTTCTTCTTCTTTGTAAGTACATTGATATCCCAAAATACCCTCCCAACCTGTTGTAATAATAATATTTATTCCCTGCAAAAATCAAAGCACCCTCGTTAATTACACAAAGGGTTCAAGATGGACCATTCGTCATGACCTCACGGACGTGATGGATGCCCTTATGAATTATTTTATATATATTATGCGATAAATTATATAGGTATTTATTTTATGTATATTGACTGATAAGCTGGACCCTGGTATTATAGATGGCACTATATGTTTATTATGCCCAGTGATCAAACGTCGATATATTTAGTTTAATCTTCAGTTATAAGAAATGCATGTATTATTCCAGTTTACGTGTGTTTGAATGTTTATAACATTTTATGTTGGTATCTAAGTACCAAAAAATTACAATTTTGTGCATAAGGTAAAAAGCTGTATTTCACCGCATAGATATTTTTTGGCCCTTGGCCATTCTGTATTACATTGCCAGCGCCATCAAAGATTCAGCTAAATTAAATCTAAAAAAACGACAAAAATTTTATGATCTGTAAGACTGTAAATTGTTAATAATTCCTCAGCATATAAAAACACGCAAAAAAATTCTAACTATATAAATCACAACAGTAAATATAAGCCCGTCTCAAAATGTTCCCGAAATCTCTTAGTGATATATAAAATTCTTCCATCCCAGGTAACTTTCCAAAATCGAGTTAGCGGTGACGAAAACTAATTTATTATACTTTATCGAAAATTTATCAAAGCCTAGTGAGTCAATAATGGCGGTCAAGAAGCGGAAATTGTCGCGACGCCATCTTGGCTCGCGACCGGAAGTCGAGATGCCTTTAGAAGCCATTTCGGCCATTTTCCTCAAATCCAATAAATAAAGATGAAATTCAATGGATAGATAGTTTGTTAAATCCTACGGGCTGTATTTGGACTCCATTAGAGTGATTTACAACTCACTGACTTGTTTTTACGATACATTTAAATTGTTATTTATTTTATTGTACGTGTATACGTACAACCTGTAGGTTACACATAATTCGATAGAAGTTTACAAGTGAAATTTTATTAATCTTATGGACTTATTATGAATTCCTACTTCTTGAAACGAACGATTCCCGATCGTGGCAAGTGAATTTTCGATAATCTTTAAATGCAGTTATATTTCTTTTCACAAATAATGTTTCCTTTCAACAAAATTTTCTATCTCCAGTATTTCAATTACTTTCCCCCAGGGCCCATCGAAAATTTCCACACTGTACAGTGTACAATGTACATACCTATCAACATGATTTGGCATATCAAGGTTAAATATAAATTGTTATAAACTTAAATAACACAATTCAAAATGTAAATATAAGATTCCTTTAGTTCGATCTTCATAAAACTGTTATTATATTCTTATCTCCATTTAAATTTATAAGATCGGTTTATGTTTTAATTCCCAGTACTTTATAAGGTAAAGGAACTTAGTAAAGAATAATTTCTCGGCATTTAAATGCTTTAAAGCTACAAGAGACGACAATTTAAAAAGTTTTAACAAGCGGACGAAGGGTCGGTTCACGGTTGTTCCATTTACCGAATTTTAAATACTACCCTCATTCTATCGAACTTTTGTCATCAGAATTAGGGGAATGAAAGTTATATGTATACAGTTATATTGTTGAATTATTGGGATTTATAATTCCTTTAATAAAGAGTAACCGTAAATGCATTGATTTTTTTTAAGGAGATGAATTCGTGTGTCTGGATTTATTCCTTAAAAGAAGAAATGAGAATAAGTAACAAATAAAATACTGAATAGTATTTCAAAGTATTTCACATGTTTATCTAATCCCAATTTATATTCTTTACTAACAAGTAGTTATATAGTAGTTAATTATATACTTAAAGCTTTAGTCAAGAATGAAGTTGCGACAAGAAAGAAATATCAAGAAGCGAGTACAATAAAAACAATAGAACCACATAGAGCGCCGCGCATTTTTACCGAAGAATATTGTAGACTGATTTATAATGAAAAGACACTTGTTGCTGAAATGGAGGGAGGCTGGAGGGATTTGCGGAGATGTCACGCGCGACCCTTTCGCGTTGCATTACCTAGCGCGTGGTGTTTGAGACAAGCGGCAGCGGAATAATCATAAAATATGTATTGTAATTTGATTAGTTTTATGCTTAGTTGGTTAAAAGAACGACGAAACAATTTTAGAAGGAATGTTCATTTTATTGTAAAGCTTGATATTTCAAGCACTTTGGAACCGTTGTACTAGAAATCTATATTTAAAGCAGCTGTTGTTTTTGATATATGATGTATTTTAGTATTACGTCTATGGTATTGTATTAAATGCAATTATTTCAAGACTTTTTTTAATTTCTATCTACCATCTCATGTCGTTTGAAATTCGACCAACAGGAGTAAGTTCTAATATTATTACTAAAATCGCCAATATATTTAATGTCACCAGCATAATGAAATAAAATAAATTATTCTTTATGAAAATATTATCTTTCTAAAAGTGTATAAACTTGTATTGAATGTAATTGCGATTGTGTTTGATCACACATTTTCAGCGTCGAACGAATTTACTGAAAAACACAGCTTCATAATAAAAAATCCGCACCCGCTTCAATTTTCTCACTTAAACCCCACTCAATTTTCTAGTATAGAAGATGGCACGCAATAACTTAGAATTTTCCTAATAGTGTCGGAGTAACGGTGAGCGAAATGGCGCGAAAAAGATGGCCGCCGGATCAGCTGATGCGTGACGTCATTTAGCTGAGAAATATACTCGCTACATCGTTAGTTTTAATGCTTTGAAAAATGTAAAATTTAAATCGCGTAGGGTGTAATAGTGTTCAAATGTTAGGTGTGGAGAATAAAGTTTATTTTTTACTTTTAAACGGTTGCACAGATTAACAAGAAATACTATATGAATAAATATATTAATATCTACAAAAGTTACTCTGTATAAGTACATAATATTATTGTGACTTTCGAGTAAAATTCGGGACAAAAGTTAGTCTGAACGCTTGTCATGATGCTGTGACACATGTAACGTATCGCATGCGAGTAAAGCTGAAGGCGGTGGTAGGTTTTAGTTATTTAGATAAAGGAATGCTTTTAGCCCAATTGTTGTCTACGTCAGGATATTTAAAATAATTAATTAAAGACACTTTGATGAAAGTAGCAAAACAAAATCACCTTATCTTAAAGTTACGTAAAGAATAAATATTAATCTTCTTGCCGATTCTTCTTGGTTGGAGTGATATTCCGTATTAGTGTTATTTTTATGAATTATACCAACATTAGCACTTATAAAAGTTTATATGGATAGAAGTTTTGAGCCCTACCATATTATATAACTACTTATATTACTATATATTAACATACTATTACTCGATTAAGGCTAAGTCTTTATACGAACTGGAGTGAATATAATAATGAAGTAAGAATTGCGAGAGACCCACATCCCGATGATTAATTGAGGATATAATTAATTCGGATGACGGATCGCTGCTGACTTCATAGGGATTGAGTACAATATATGGGTATATTAAATTGTAAGTATAAGCGGAGAAACCCACACATTTATAAATACATATAAATTTTAGAATGAACTTTATTAAGAAATTTATTACTTGTTTTTTTTTAATAACTGATACTTAACTAAATTATGATTTAAAGAAATTAAATTAAGATCTTACGTACTTACTTAGTTCAAAATTGGTAGGTGGTCCTACAAATACGCTTAAAATGCATGCAAAATAAAATTTAATAATAAAGATTTAGAATACTCATTATACACAGTGGCGTAGCCAAGTTACCAGGAAAACAAATAACAGAATAGAGAACATTTATTTTGAAACTAGACGAAATTTTCGAAAGTTCACTTCAATCAAGATTCTCTGGTAGCCCCCTGGTTAGCTACGCCACTGAGAATGTCTTTTAATTTTTTCGTTTGCAAATTTTGAAGACTATTTCGACATCTTTGGCTTAAGGAGGCTGAAACCCTTTCATCTTAAAGGAAAACATCACCAATGAGTGGGTCGTAAAGTACAACGGCAGGACTTCAGTAATTAGCACACTTGAGTCCTATCGTGGTACCCAAATGACTCTACTCAAATCATCGAGCGACATTTTGGTTGTGATAAGCTAAATTCAAAATTGTGTATGAATACATTGTAAATTAGAACTTATTAGAATGTGTAAGTATTAGCAACTAGTTATTATCCTGTGGTATTAGCTAGAGAAGTCATTGTAATTATACCTAGTTATTTTCAGCTAGTATTAATTTGGAATTCGTAGTTAAAGTACCTATTTTTGATAACTTGTGTATGAAATGTTAAAAGGAATGCGTTAATATTTTTAACTTTGTATACCTACTGTATATTTGATATATTTCGATTGAAGTCTATTTAATCCAAAGTCTGCATGTCATATAGTACAATTCATTTATTCTGCTTTCTTCCTCTAATTATTAAAGATAACAATTTATGTATATCTACAGACAAGGAAGTATAGTTATTTTAGCACATATTTTTAATAGTAAATTCAGGACACAATACAAAATTACACCCCAAATTCGAGTGAAGTTTGCCACAAAATAATTAAGCTTCCTGTAACAATGTATGTAGCTTCAGAAGGCTCCACTGTCAAACCCAATGCCTTTGTTTTGAATTCAGATTTGCATATAATGTTAATGTTGCTACAGCGCTTATCAAAACTTTCAAGTTTTTCTTAATAAGTAAGAGTAGAATTGAATTAAGTAAGTCAGTAAGTACGGAAGAATAGGTTGCTGTGTGGCAGATTACGTACCTATATAATCATAATTCCTAAAAATAATAGTCTTACTACTTTATCTAAATCTTCTCCTTTCATTATGAAAATACTTTTTAGGTGCCTTTACTTATAGAAAATGTATATTTTTGCAATAATAGTTAAGATCTATAAACTGCACATGTAAGAATATGTATAGACATATTGAAGTAAGTAAAAATATATAATTACTAGCTGTGCTACGCGGTTTTACCCGCATTGCTCCGCTCCTATTGGTCTTAGCGTGATGATATATACCTAGTCTTCTTTGACAAATGGGCTTACACTGAAAGAATTTTTCAAATCGCACCAGTAGTTCTTGAGATTAGCACGTTCAAACAAACAAACTCTTCAGCTTTATAATATTAGTATAGATTTAAACTATCCCATACCAATTTTATTATAGTTACGAATATAAAAACAAACCTACAAATAAACACATATTGTATTACACAACGTTACGTAACACAGAGATAGAGTTTCCTTTTCAAGTCAATTTAAAAGGTATTTAGCAAAAAAGGTGGATAAATAAACTAATAAATAAACCAGCAAATGCTTTCAGAGTCCGCTGTCAATGAATTAAGTCGAGAAAACGGATTGGCGTAAATTATAAGTGAGAGCGACTAATTGCTAACCTAGAATTTATTTAATTAAGCTTTTGAGTGAGAAGTGACTTTGAGAAAATTGATCTTGGAATTCTATAGTTAAACATTTAATACTAGTATAAATATGCAGTTTTTTTTACACCAATATATTGGTGAAAATGCAACCACTTCATTTATATATCTATGTTTATATTGTAATGTAAAGGTAACATATACAAAGTTAACAAAGTCAATTTTCAGTTTCAGTTAGAACTAAATTTTTAATCTAGAATGTAATTACAATTTTAGTATACATTGAAAATGTTTTCCCAAATAAATAGTAACATAAAACGTACAAATTACTTGTATAGTTTGGCTTAGATACATACAATAGAAATTGAACGCCTTTCTAATTTGGGAAACTCAAATGTAACTGTAGGTTATCTTTTTTTAATCTTTTATTCATGAAGATGCCTTTTATCGATAAAGTTCCTGTGTTTGTGAAAAATGAAAAATTCTCATGTCGCGGTGTTTGTAGTTTGTGTAAACGGCTCGACTGCCACGAAATCTTCTGTGCATATCGGTTAGGTCTGAGAATCGGACAACATCTATTCATGCCCCTAAGTGATAAGAGTAACGCAGAACAACGTTTGCCGGGACAGCTAGTTTCATTAAAAAGCAATGCTTTTATCGCTCACACTACTAACTTGCACCATCCAAGCTACTCAACGAAACAACAGATTGAATATACGCTAATTCGATACGCCGTCTGTTTGCACTCCAGTGCATTCTTATTTGCCGAGAAAACGCGTCTGCGAGCCACTTGAGAATATCCTTTATATGCATTTATACGGTTACTGTAATAGTTGTTGAGTTGGAGTTTTTTATATGGTCTTTCAATTTGTTGTGAACGTCGGATAGGTGGATATGATTGATTTTTCTAATAGGAATTGAAATGTCTATGCTGTAAATTTAGTGTGTGAAACGTTTGCATAAATGGATACAAATATGAAGACCGTTTGTTTATAAAATACTTGTTTCAAGCCATGGTTTCGCTTTGTCTAAAACTTAACAACTTATATACTTCTCGTTGAGTCTTCTTTGAAAACTACTCAATCTATTTAAAGAACCGCATCAAAATTCAAGAAGTAGTTTTAAAGACCTGAGCTAAGGGACAAAGATATGAGAAGCGTCTTTGTTTTTTATTTAACAATATATTGTGTTATGATGAATATTTTTAAATCGAAAAAATCGAAATAAATTTGGAAAAAACTTTTTGAACAAATCTTATATAATATAATCCACCATAGGAAAACTACGCAACGCAAAATGAACAATAACCTAATTTTCTTTGACCGCTCTTAAAAATAGTTAAACACAGTGAACGTACGGGCTATGTATAGCCGCGTATAGCGTAGTATAGCGGTAGAGCCTAATTAGCCCCTTGCGACCAATTATGCTTTATTACAGGGCACACGAAACAACTGCATTCAAATTGTCTGCTTTTTCTCTTTGCATACCTCCGTGCTTCTTTGTGAATTGTTTTCGAAAAAATAGCACTCTTGTTACGTATTGTTTTAATTTAGATAAACATTTTTTGTGAAGGAAAACGATTAATGGTACTGTCTGTTTCTATTTACGTTAGTTTATAGTTCTCACATTGCGCTGATTAAAATATTTCTGTATTTCTTTAAACTTAAATACACAATAAATTATATTGTACATATATATGTAGGTATAGGAAAAGAACGTAAAAGTTTTTGTAGATGAATGGATGGATGTTTGTAACTCTTTGAGATATAAAAAGCTAATCGAATATGGATGAACTTTTATACAGAGATAGTTTATAGTCGTTAGTAGTTAATACATTGACTTTCTATAACAAACATACCACGTAAAGTCGAAGGATAGAGCTACGATTAATATTAAAGAAAAATAGAGCAATGAATTATACTTACCTGCATGCTATTTTTCATCACTTAGCGTTGTGTATAATATAACAAACATTATTTCTCTTACATTCTTTAAAAACAATATGAAACAGTTTTATATTCGTACACTAGTGACTAGAGAAATACAGCAAGAAATATCTTGAATAAGCAATTTGAATGTCTCTAATTCATTAAGTAACCTAACATTGCATACAGATAGGCATTGACACAAACATTTGCGGGCCCCCAAAGCACACAAAAGTATCTGGCGCCCTAATTAGCAATCCAAACAGACTATTAACACTTATCAGGGGCGCGGGGCGGGGGGTGAGGTGTTGGAATAAGAAAGCGTATTTACCCGGACCACTTGTGCTGTGTTTATACAAGATAGGGCTGTCGCTAATTACTTTCTTGGTAATAAACGTATTTTTACTTAATGTTTGTAATTATATAAAGTGTTTTATTTCATTTTGAACATTTGTACGCAGTTTGGAACAAATTATATGATACTGAAACGGTGAACCTAGTTAACTTAATAACTTAACTATAATCGAATGCGTAAATGCGTATGGACATTACTATTTAAAAAAATATGTAATAAAAATTTCGGTTTCTTTGTTATATGTCAGTTGTTAAAATAAGATACTGCTTACTTATAACTACTGCGTATTGTTATATATGGTGTTTTAAATCACTATAAAAGTAGCTCCACATACACAGCAATTTCTAAAATAAATAACATTAGAACTCAAGCGCGGCAACCCTACGCCGGCCTCCGCTAAGTATATCAAATGAATTGTAAATGAAATCAATGCTGAGTGGCGCTTTATCGCCGGTTCGGTGCCCGCGTACACCTGACATACTTCCTCTGCATTCATTTGCTATTCTATATGTATATTATATGTCTTGGAAGCGCTCTAGTACAAAAATTTAAATCAGAATGGAAAGATCTGGCTCGTCTCCACAGTAGAGTTTTAGCTGCAGGCTATTTCAATATTTATTTAATCATTTTATTTAATAATCACATATTTAAAAATGGCATTCCATTTAATATAACTTTAAAAACCTACCGATATATTTATAAAATATAGAGTGCTTATAGTGGCCTGGACACGGGCGTATTTTTTTGATTTAATGAAATTATTGAGAAGTGAACTTTGTTTAAAAATTAAAAATAAATGCATGTTACAGTGAAAATAAGAGGTAAAACCTCTTGAACCGGTAGCTATTTTGTTATATTTCGAACACAAATCTTAACTTATTTTCTGTAAGTTAAATTCAACCTACATTTAAACGTGTTGAAAGCTACGTCGCTGTAACTGTAGCTACGTCGTAGCAATGCTACGTTTGCTACGAAATTTATAAGAGTTTAACATTAACTTTTATTTATTGGTGCTTAGGTTGTAATATTTTTGCTGTTGTCGTTTTAAGTTTTTGTTAATGTATTTTTCTTTATTTTTTACAGGTAATATTATTATCAGACCGTGTATCCCGGTATTCTGTTTTAATTATAAAGGTATATCTTTTAATTTATTTTCACATGGCACGATCACTTATCAACTGGTTAACCGATCTTTACTAGTTTATTTTAAATTCGGTAACTAAGTATGATAATGTACTTTTTAAAATAACACATTCGTAACTAAAGCAGCAGTCATTTGAAATTGATGACTTGATGATGATGAATCGATTTACTAATCATAAGTTTAATACTAGAGGGAGTTTGAACCCGTTTGCTCTTTTTTATGAAAACATCAGGAAATACAATAAAATAGCATTGTAATACGAGAAACTTGGTCATATATTATCAATTGCAGTCACGCTTACCCTTCCATATCACTTAACTTTTCATTACACACAAATTTTCGGCGCCAAATGAGACAGCAACAGCCATGCACTGTGGGGAAAAGAGACGGATATAGTTTTTAATATTCCGTAGCTAAAGGCAGTTTGCGCACAATATGGCCGGCATGAAAGCCTTACTTTATTGTTATGTTCTCTACGAATGATTGGAAATCAAATCCTTAAAGTTTCTTGAAGAAATATACTATTTTATTGCGTCCTTATAATTACGATTTTGTCTCGACCGTTTAAACAATTTTTTATTGCACATTTCCTGAAGGAAAATAAAATTCACTTTCTATTAAGAAATAAAATATCCTCTAAAACTTTTCCTGTATGTATTAAATAACAATAACATGTCAAAAACCGTTATCATTTTACGAGCAAAATACAGGATAAAGCTATTAAAAATACCAAAACAGAACCTCTCTAAACAGCCAACATTACCTGTATATTTCAGTATTTTCAGCAGCACGTTGAAACACACTTTTCGATAAGTCGCATGAAATGAAAAGCCTTCAAACTTTCACACTCAGGCTCTATTTCGTTAAAGCAAGTGGTTCAATGTCAAGAGAGCATAACTCAAACTTCAAGTTATATTTTAGCCAATTTTGAATAGGTAAAGGCATACATAAGTTATTTTTAAATCATAAAAATCATAGGATGCATAAAATGACTGATTAATAATAATTGTGTCATGTATAAGTAACAGTTTTCTATTCAAGTGTAGATGTCATAGATACACCTACTAATTTTACCGAGTAATCTTGTTTTCTATTATTTTACAGTTTTCGTTTCGATTTTAGGAAAATACAAATACTTATATTTCTTGTAGAAAATATAATATCTTACCATGTGACCCGAAGAACTACAAAAATATTTTCTTTAAACTCTAAGCTTTTCAACGAACTGAAGCAAATCTCTTAAAATTTCGCCATTAAAAACACAAAGACATACAAAAAGCAATTACTTTGAAAAACAATAAACCTACATCTACATACACTACATAAATAAGTTTTATGAATCAATTAAACACATTACAGCTATATTAGTAGTCAGGCGCGAACCATGGGCTCGTATAGTCTTCGATTTGAATATTATATTAAAATACCACACTCATTATGCGTAGCTGCAGGAACAATCTGAATACTTCTCTTTTATTAATTTATCTTCCAAGTCCTAGCTATGTCCTAGATTTTAGATCGCATTTGAAACTTATGAACTAGGCGAGCATTGATTTAAATAGGTGTAGTGATAATCATTGATTATATAAAATATCATTTGTTGGAAATGTACATTTAACTAAGTTACATTAAGCCATAGGTAAAATTACTACGATATTTAAGTCAAATTGTGTATGCTTTTTAATTTAGTTGTATATCTTTGACATAAATATTACTTTTCCAAATGCCTTCCGAAATTGAAGGAGCAATTATATTTATATGTCTCTACAGTGAATAAAAAAATGTGTGCGTGTACTAGTGTACACACGTAAGAAGTGAAACTTCTTTATGACCTTATTTTTCAAAAAATAATTTACCATATGCAACTTTACAGAAATACGTCGAATCACGCGTGGTAGGGATAAGAAAAAGATGGCGCGTAACGAAAAAAAGTTACACAAAATTTTTTTCCAACCCCGATAAGTCTCACTTCAATAATTACTGTGGTTTATTCTTATTCCTATATTATAGATAAAATATACCATGTAATGCTGGAATTTAATTAACAGTATTACTAAGAATATTTCATGAACAAAACTACAATTCAGCAAATTGTTGTAATACGTAATACAACTGGCGTAGCAAACGTCGTAGCTGCGTAGAGCTTCGCTACGGACCTCTACAAATTGATTTTATGTACATTATTTATGGCATTCCTACAGTACTACTGAAGAATTACAGAGAGTATATTAAGATTATCTTATAAAATAGATTGCTTAATAATTTTCATTTGAACTAAATAAATTATGCAAATAATTATCGTGTTTTATTTCCGTTTCAAGCTTTTATTATGCTATTTACTTTTTGTATTATCATTATATTATGTTCTCAAACATTTATAATAATTTGTACAGTAATATTAAAATTTTGAAAGCAATTATTTTGATACTGTAAGTAGCATTTAATTTAGAAGGGCTGAGAATATTAAAATGTTCACTTTATGATATTTTAGTTTCTTACAATGATTTAGACTTTTTATTTTTAAATTTTAAAGCAAGCGTTTCAAATACTGTTATCGCTAATTTGAATTTTAGTATAGAGCGCTCTACAAAAAAGATGAACAGAAATTTATTTATGTAAAAACAATCTCAAGAGTGCCCACTAGAAATCTTTTTGCTGTTTTGCCAATTGAGCGAAAATACTTCTTGCAAACATATTGAAACGATTTTCAAGCCTCATTTATAGAAATTAATAACGTATATACGATTAAAAATATATTTAGCTGAAATATTTTCCGCATTTGCCATTAATAAAAGCGACATCATAAAATTGTATAGTCGACCGTTTTGTACACACAATACGGGAAAACTAAATGCGTATTTTTTCGCAAGGCCGCCGTATATTTCCAGTGTACTCCGTCAAATGCATGATATTATAGTAAATTACTTAATGCATCGACCTATAAAAGATTTAACGCACGCACACACGCAACAAGCCACGCCCACCGGCCGCGGCCGCTTTGTTCCTACACATGCGCAGCGCACACACACCACTTAAACGAATAAAATATACGGCCAATTTTTCTTACTTTACTCTTTTATTTATCGGGATCAGTGAATCGTATCCGTTTTAGAAGCTTTTTATCTCTTTTTCATAAAGTACCAGGCCTGTATAACGCCCAGGAGATTCGCATAGATGATTAGAGCCGCGAGCACGACAATTACAATAATACACAAATTGACGAGAACCAACTTTTCCTTCCCCATTACAGATTGACAATGGCTCCTCCATTTCCCTTCGCACTTAATATTGCGCTAGTGTGAGTTAGTGTACGCATGTACTGTTGCCTGTGTGCGCCTGCTCGGTCGGTGGCATAAATAGCGCAGTGTCGCGGAGCATCCAGCATTGGCCTCCCGTCTCCCGCGACGGCAGGTCGTGACCGCGTCCACGATGCAATTTTCCGATATCTCCAACTCTCTTCTTTCCTAGTCCTAGTTAACGATACGTATCATGTATTTGCTATAGAAAATTTGGTGCTCAATAATAGGGAATAAAGAAATATTTTTTATATTTGAACTTTGTTATGAGTTGGTAGATTAGGGTTGTAATTTTGCTGAGAAAAGTGGGACCCAAGGCACCATGAATTTCTTAGGTAAGTGTTAAATATAAATTTAAATTAAGGTTTTCTTTTCCACAGTTCCATCCTTGCGGTTTAATCTGGCTTGTGGAATTGACGCAGTAAATTTTATTACTTATTGCAGTAGGCTTTAACTGTATATTAAAACAGGAAGTAGCGTTTCCTTTTAAATTTATTATACATAATTGCTGCAATTGCACTTTAATTAATTCAAAATTCTTTGAAATTTCTATCTTCATTTATTCCTAATAAATGGAAAATACTTAAATTGAAAGAACAGCTAAAATTCATCATCTTTTTATAATTTTGTCCCCAAAAATCCTCAGTCAATGTTCTCTTAAGTACAACTGCTGTAAGTGTAATATTATTCACATGAATAAATTACAACAAGGTCGGAATCTATGTGGAAATCTCGCTGTAAGCATATTTTAAAGGGGTGATACGGCTTGGCAGAGTTCCAAGTAGGTTAGGCGTTACGTTGGCCAGACCTCTGCTTGTAACGGCGCGTTGTAATTCATTGTTCCATGTAAGCTTACTTAGTTTTATTTATGTAACGGCGCTGGCGAACAATTGTCTGTTTAAAATAAATTCTCGATTTAAAATTGATGGAATTGTTCCGGAATTTAATGCTAGGATAACGACAGCATCGTATATTCTGATGTATTTTAAGTGGAAGGTTAGAGTGAATGGAAATTTTGTTGAAAATAAATTAAATTAAATTAAATTAAATTAATTATTTTATTTATTAATTTAGTTTATTTATTTATCGATTTTCAATTGACTTGTATGATAGATGAAGCCTTACCTATTTGGATCAGAAATTGAAAATGTGCATTCTATGTTAAAAGGGTGATTGCATTTCCGTATGTACTTATTACAATTTTTATTATGATTATATTTTAGTAAAATTTAAAACGCAACGTCATAAAGTCGAATTGTATATGTCATCCTTTCTTTCATTATTTAACCTTGGCAAAAGTCTAAAAAGAATAATAAATCTAGTCATATTTATTCAAAAGATACATACAATGGCTGAGTGCAAGTAAGAATAGGCAAAGAATTGAAATAACTGCACAATACGCTAAAACTTAGTCAAACACTCGTAGACAATGTTCCGCTACGAGTATTAAATGACCGTAGCAACGTCTACGCCGCGTAGAATATGCTACGAATAGCCTTCTTTAGAGTTATTCTAGTACACTGACTCGAGTGTTATTAAAGTTTTAGAAATGATTGCATAGAATATGTATGAAAAGTTGTGTTCGTTTAAAAAAATCTCTTTAATTTAGTTCCAATTCATATAATATTTAATTATTAATTGTGAATTGCTTATGTAATGATAAGTAGCTTTACAAATTACGAATATGTATTATGCAATCGTTCATTAATCATAATTAATAGTCCTCTATAGTTTAATTGAATTTTAATCTTTATCAGTTATTGTAATGGTTGTATTATGTACGCTTCTAGTTATAGTTCTTTCAATTTACATAGTAGTAGATTGCTAGGTATAAAAATCAACAATAATGAATGAATAAGACCAATATAACCTTCTGAGACATTTATTTCAACATTCAACCATTGAAATAACATGCACACAACTATAAAATCGCAATCAAGCCAAGATTCAGACGTTCCGAACAAAGCCTCATATCAAAGAAGAAAAAACTAAAAAAACTCGCAAATCTTAGAGGGAAATACAAAAGAACCCCTCTCTGTCTATCGAATTGTGTTTGAGAGGGACTGACCAAACATTACAGGGGAAAGCTTTTAACCAACGGGGTGGATTAAAACCAATGCCTTGTATGAAATATACACGAGAGTGGTCCAAACTGCTGCGTTTATGGCCTAAAAGCAATATAACTATGTTAACAGCTTTAGATGCCGTAAAAATGGAATAATTATAAAATGTTATTTATAATTATTATGTGATATGTGAAATAAATATTAACATAGGTACTTTAATATAAAATTATATATGTATACGTACGTAACTTTGTCTTGTCATTAAAGTTCACATGCCGTGAAATTACATTAAATGCACTAATTTACATACAAAATTTCATTTCATATATTATAAAATTTACAGATATTTTATAATAATGAATGCTCTAACTAATTAATTAAAACAAGTTTTTATGATGTATAAGATCATCTTAATATAAGATTATTAGCAACATCAAAAAGTATTAAAATATAATAATGGCAAATGTATTTAACAAACAGTTGGTCTAGACGAAAATATAAAATATTTATAAGCTGAAAATAGAAGCTTCAGTGAAAAGCGTATTTATGAATTAGTTAGTTCAATATATTTAGAAATTAAATTTTTTTAACGGATTTTAAACGCGATTTATTCATTATATTGTTTTCCCG